>CM029606.1:37589487-37744770 GCA_017311375.1 Mytilus coruscus | reverse complement strand
TGTATGTTTTATATTTCGGATTATTTTTATCATGATCTTTAGTCTTAGTGTTGCATTATACATCATCATATATGGGATAAAGAATAAAAATATCCCTTTTCACAGAATGGAGCTGATACAAGGCGTACAAAATCATACGAAAACTCGACGACTCGGCATTAATTCTTTTTAGTCTGGTTGTGTATCAATATTGTTGTTGTTGTTAACAAATACCTTTCCCTGCTCTGCAGAGAAAAAATAAATAATACGTCATTTCTCATATACTCCTCATCGTACGTGTACTCATGTGTTAAACAAAATCATTGATCGTGATGTATAAATAGCCTCAATTTATAAATCTTTGTTTACATTCTTTAATAGACGAACGGTTAACACGTTGGACTTGCAAAGAGGATATGGGATCGAATCTAATACTCCCTCGGTTAGATTTTTATCAAGAATTTTAACCTATTTTGAATGATAGTTTCATTAACAGTGATATTTTAATGAAATTTTGATTAAAGTATTTAAAATTCCCACAATATATGCATGACGATAATTACACATGCGTATATGTACATACAGGATATTGCACAACAAAGCCAGTACAGCTCAAATAGTTAAATTTTCCTAATAGATATCGGGTGAGCCGTAGCTTAGTGGATAATTGACTATATATATAGCAACTTACTAATGAGCCTAAAGCATCTAGTTCTATCCTTGTCTGTTGAGTCTCGGCTCGGCAACAGGGATACCACTTCGCCAACTCGACACTCACTCTTTTATTTTATTATATCAAATGTATTTTTCTTTTAGCTAAGTTTTGTGGATAATTTTGGAAATGCATAGGAAATGAACCTTTTAATTCTTGTTTCCCCTATCGGAATAAAGGTTGTGCGTGTTTCATTGAAATGTTTACTTAATATATGGATCCTTCTGTTATAGAAGTGAAAATACCTATAGATACTATCTTTCTATATAGTGAAAAGGAAGAGCACGACGACAAAAAATTAAGTGCCCTCCGTACATTTTTTTTTTTTATCACATTTTTTGGCAGAAATTAATTCTTTTTTCTCAGTTCGTGTATGTTTTATATTTCGGATTATTTTTTATCATGATCTTTAGTCTTAGTGTTGCATTATACATCATCATATTATGGGATAAAGAATAAAAATATCCCTTTTTCACAGGATGGAGCTGATACAAGGCGTACACTGAAAGCATACGAAAACTCGACGACTCGGCATTAATTCCTTTTTAGTCTGGTTGTGTATCAATATTGTTGTTGTTGTTAACAAATACCTTTCCCTGCTCTGCAGAGAAAAAAATAAATAATACGTCATTTCTCATATACTCCTCATCGTACGTGTACTCATGTGTTAAACAAAATCATTGATCGTGATGTATAAATAGCCTCAATTTATAAATTTCATATTTACATTCTTTAATAGACGAGCGGTTAACACGTTGGACTAGCAAAAGAGGGATATGGGATCGAATCTTATACTCCCTCGGTTAGATTTTTATCAAGAATTTTTAACCTATTTTGAATGATAGTTTCATTAACAGTGATATTTTAATGAAATGTTGATTAAAGTATTTAAAATTCCCACAATATATGCATGACGATAATTACACATGCGTATGTACATACAGGATATTGCACAACAAAGCCAGTACAGTTTAAATAGTTAAATTTTCCTAATAGATATCGGGTGAGCCGTAGCTTAGTGGATAATTGACTATATATATATAGCAACTTACTAATGAGCCTAAAGCATCTAGTTCTATCCTTGTCTGTTGAGTCTCGGCTCGGCAACAGGGATACCACTTCGCCAACTCGACACTCACTCTTTTTATTTTATTATATCAAATGTATTTTTCTTTTAGCTTAGTTGTTGTGGATAATTTTGAAATGCATAGAAATGAACCTTTTACTGATTCTTGTTTCCCTATCGGAATAAAGGTTGTGCGTGTTTCATTGAAATGTTTACTTAATATATGGATCCTTCTGTTATAGAAGTGAAAATACCTATAGATACTATCTTTCTATATAGTGAAAAGGAAGAGCACGACGACAAAAATTAAGTGCCCTCCGTACATTTTTTTATCACATTTTTGGCAGAAATTAATTCTTTTTCTCAGTTCGTGCTGAGACTACTATAACACAGAGATTGGTCACTATCGATTTATTGGATTATCTGAGTCTCCGGTATAGTTAGCTACGTTATTTTAACGTAGTTTCGTATTTAACCGTAGTTTCGTATTCGACCGTAGCAGACGACATAAATCATCACCTAATCACTGAGACTGCTATAAAAGTATCGGATATTATTATTTTCTTTTAAAATAAATTAAAAACAAAATTGAATTAATCAAAACAAGGAAAATAGTTTTTATCTTTTAAATGTAGTTATCTCTATTAATATTTAAATTTTGTTTTTAATCATTAATAATTTGTTAATAGTTTCATGTTGTTATTATGCGGCCAATCTTGAAAATGTGAATGTGATTAATCTTATCAATCTTACAGTTACATTGTTTTGCTACACGTCCGTTAATTGTATCTAATATACAAATATTTTACCTGTAAGGACAGGTAGTCTCAAAAGCATGGAGATGAATTTTGTTTCACAGCTGGGTGCCCAAGATACACGAGGCTCCGTTTATTGCAGTAAACTTTAAAATTTTATTCTATACTTGTAAAGGTATGTTTCACTGCTGAGTGCCCAATATGCATGTTTATTGTAGTAAACCTTGTCAAATATCGTCGGTGCACTTGTGGTAGGATTCAGGAGGTGTGGATGGGGTTTTATAGAATAGAGAATAAGGGGAAAAATTATAGAATGGAGAAAATGGACCGACAAATAAAGAATAGAGAAGAGAAAATATTTAGGTGATAAAATTTAAAGAATAGAGAAAATGGCATAGAAATTATAGGAAATAAAGAACCCCATCCAGACCCTCATCAGATTATCCAACGTAAATTTTATTTTTCAAACCATTTTTTCGGTTTCAACCCCTTGTGTTAAACGACAACATTTACCACGAAATGCTTAAACAGGAGTTATTGTCTAGAACCAAAGCAGCAATTTTGAATTAAAATTAAAATCCTTTTTCAATTTGATCAATGAAAAGACTGGTGGTTAAGAATTGTCAAGTTTTCAATTTCTAAGCTACATGAGAGCGTCAGTGGCAAATATTTCTCGAAATGGGGTTCATTGCGTTTTTACAGAATCTTTATGACGTACACTATTCTCTGTATCCTAGTGATTGAAGCTATACTAAGTATCTCAAAACTCAATTTAATTTGTAATATTAGTTGCCAATTTCCAAATATAGCAACGCCTCAATTGAAGTTCCTTTTTGGTGAAGTGTATTTCTGGGTGTACTAAATGTTGTTATATATAATTAAATATATAGTGTGGCTCCAGGTTTAATGACGAATCGTAAGATATTCTAAATGAAGAAAGCTTCCAAATTGCATGACTAAATAACCAAAATATCTAACAAATTATCTCTTTGTTCACATAAATAGAACAGCATTTGTGTAAATTACGATAATATTTTTTTCAACACCAGAAATATTGACCCTCTTTCGTAAAACCAAACAAGGAATTTTGTGTTTCAATATAGAACCAGAAAGTTTTTAAAATTTGATTGATTGTTGGTTGCTTAACGTCCAGTGGTTTGAAAATTTGAATACTGTCTTTTGTTAAAAGTGTCGTATGCTTTAGTTATAACACTAGGCTCTTCGTATATTTTTGTAACCCAAATAATCGAGCCACTTAGATGAAGAGTTGAGAACTGCTTTAACCACAGCAAATATAAATGTGCTTGTTGCCGGCATGATGCTTTATAGGTTCCTATAACATTTTTCGTTTGGGTATCTGCTGACAGTTTCCATGTGAAAATTCTGAGAAGCCAAAAATTGCGGAATGTGTAAATAAATACGTAGCAATGTCAGATCTAAACAAGAATGTTAAATATGATAGCACATGATGATGTCACCCTTTCTGTAAATTCAACTTCGATTCACAACTGCTTGTCAATGGCGAATATTTCATGTACAGTCAGTCTGATTAGACCGAAATGAACACTTTACAACTTTCTGTTTAAAGTTTGTTCTTATGTTGTGTCGTTACACCAATGTCCCATGCTAGTGTTTTTTTTATGTGCCTGTCTCAAGTCAAGAGCCTGTATTTCAGTGGTTGCCGTTGGTTGATGTCGGTCATATTTGATTTTTTTGTAAATTGCTTTGTTAATGTAGACTCTTCGTTTTCTCTACTGAATTGTTTTATATTTTTCATGTCGGGAATTTTGAAGCACAGTATAAGTTTTCTCATTGTTGAAGGTAATTACATGTACGGTGGATTCAATAGCTTACATCCACATCATTGAACTTAATTTAACTTAAGTAGTTGTCTGATTGGCTATCATTATTAAAAATCAAAATCTCCTTATTTTTATTAGTATTGCTACAAGTGGCTATTCCTTTATTATATCAAATTTCATGCTTCTGTTCCCTTTTATTATAATGGTACTTCGCCATTCTTCCAATGCGTGATTTCTTTCTGGGAGGCATTCTTAATCCTACAATAAAGAATATATTATGAATAAAAAAAATAACTTTTATGAAGTTTATAGCATAGGCAAATCAGTATTTGTTAAGACAGTAATCTGAGATAAGGCTCAGCAGTAATTGAACAATCATGTCAGTATTTATCAAAACATTTAAACTGATAAAGAAAGCAGACCAAGGTGCATGTACTTAGAATATCATGTTTGGGTCTAGTATTTAAAAAATATATATATATGTCTATAACTCTTTATGTAGACATGGCTACAAACTTTCATTGCATACATTTATTATTCTCACATGTATAGACTGAATATATATATTATCAACGGAACAAAATATAAGTCTGAATTTCTTAAATTAACAATACAAATTGACCTATCACTCAGTATCAGACCTCATGTTGTGTGTATGCACCTTGTCACGTGTGATTCTCAGTTCTGCATCGGAATTGTAACACTGATACAGAAAAAATGATATTTCATATAATTACAAATTTTACATCATTACACAGGTTTATTATTAAGGCTTGCAAATGAAATATCCGGAAAACAGATTGTTCATCTGATTGTAAGTTATGGGTGAGTTGCTCATTGACCCGATCCCACGGACTGGTAAAAACTCGAGGTTACCTTCCGGTTTGGACAGTAAATTCAAGTCCATAACTGCACTTATTTTATTTAAAGTGCTTATAAACAAACATTTATGATTATTTCAAATCTTTAATTCACACTTACCGAAACATAAAACTCTTTATACATCCACATTTGCTAATTATTAAATCCTCTTCCACTGTCAAAGATGGCGGATCGTGTCCTTCTTGTCAAACACTTCGGGTCACGTGCCGAGTCACGTGATCGACGACTTAGAATTAATTACTATTTGACTGGTCAGTACGGGAAGTGACCAATCTCTGTGTTATAGTAGTCTCAGGTTCGTGTATGTTTTATATTTCGGATTATTTTTATCATGATCTTTAGTCTTAGTGTTGCATTATACATCATCATATTATGGGATAAAGAATAAAAATACCCTTTTCACAGGATGGAGCTGATACAAGGCGTACACTGAAAGCATACGAAAACTCGACGACTCGGCATTAATTCTTTTTAGTCTGGTTGTGTATCAATATTGTTGTTGTTAACAAATACCTTTCCCTGCTCTGCAGAGAAAAAATAAATAATACGTCATTTCTCATATACTCCTCATCGTACGTGTACTCATGTGTTAAACAAAATCATTGATCGTGATGTATAAATAGCCTCAATTTATAAGCTTTATGTTTACATTCTTTAATAGACGAGCGGTTAACACGTTGGACTTGCAAAGAGGGTTATGGGATCGAATCTAATACTCCCTCGGTTAGATTTTTATCAAGAATTTTAACCTATTTTGAATGATAGTTTCATTAACAGTGATATTTTAATGAAATTTTGATTAAAGTATTTAAAATTCCCACAATATATGCATGACGATAATTACACATGCGTATATGTACATACAGGATATTGCACAACAAAGCCAGTACAGCTTAAATAGTTAAATTTTCCTAATAGATATCGGGTGAGCCGTAGCTTAGTGGATAATTGACTATATATATAGCAACTTACTAATGAGCCTAAAGCATCTAGTTCTATCCTTGTCTGTTGAGTCTCGGCTCGGCAACAGGGATACCACTTCGCCAACTCGACACTCACTCTTTTATTTTATTATATCAAATGTATTTTTCTTTTAGCTAAGTTTTGTGGATAATTTTGGAAATGCATAGGAAATGAACCTTTAATTCTTGTTTCCCTATCGGAATAAAGGTTGTGCGTGTTTCATTGAAATGTTTACTTAATATATGGATCCTTCTGTTATAGAAGTGAAAATACCTATAGATACTATCTTTCTATATAGTGAAAAGGAAGAGCACGACGACAAAAATTAAGTGCCCTCCGTACATTTTTTTTATCACATTTTTGGCAGAAATTAATTCTTTTTCTCAGTTCGTGTATGTTTTATATTTCGGATTATTTTTATCATGATCTTTAGTCTTAGTGTTGCATTATACATCATCATATTATGGGATAAAGAATAAAATATCCCTTTTCACAGGATGGAGCTGATACAAGGCGTACACTGAAAGCATACGAAAACTCGACGACTCGGCATTAATTCTTTTTTAGTCTGGTTGTGTATCAATATTGTTGTTGTTGTTAACAAATACCTTTCCCTGCTCTGCAGAGAAAAAAATAAATAATACGTCATTTCTCATATACTCCTCATCGTACGTGTACTCATGTGTTAAACAAAATCATTGATCGTGATGTATAAATAGTCTCAATTTATAAATCTTATGTTTACATTCTTTAATAGACGAGCGGTTAACACGTTGGACTTGCAAAAGAGGGGATATGGGATCGAATCTAATACTCCCTCGGTTAGATTTTTATCAAGAATTTTTAACCTATTTTGAATGATAGTTTCATTAACAGTGATATTTTAATGAAATTTTGATTAAAGTATTTAAAATTCCCACAATATATGCATGACGATAATTACACATGCGTATATGTACATACAGGATATTGCACAACAAAGCCAGTACAGTTTAAATAGTTAAATTTTCCTAATAGATATCGGGTGAGCCGTAGCTTAGTGGATAATTGACTATATATATAGCAACTTACTAATGAGCCTAAAGCATCTAGTTCTATCCTTGTCTGTTAAGTCTCGGCTCGGCAAGAAGGATACCACTTCGCCAACTCGACACTCACTCTTTTATTTTATTATATCAAATGTATTTTCTTTTAGCTTAGTTTTGTGGATAATTTTGGAAATGCATAGGAAATGAACCTTTTACTGATTCTTGTTTCCCCTATCGGAATAAAGGTTGTGCGTGTTTCATTGAAATGTTTACTTAATATATGGATCCTTCTGTTATAGAAGTGAAAATACCTATAGATACTATCTTTCTATATAGTGAAAAGGAAGAACACGACGACAAAACATTAAGTGCCCTCCGTACATTTTTTTTATCACATTTTTTGGCAGAAATTAATTCTTTTTCTCAGTTCGTGTATGTTTTATATTTCGGATTATTTTTATCATGATCTTTAGTGTTAGTGTTGCATTATACATGATCATATTATGGGATAAAGAATAAAATATCCCTTTTCACAGGATGGAGCTGAAACAAGGCGTACACTGAAAGCATACGAAAACTCGACGACTCGGCATTAATTCTTTTTAGTCTGGTTGTGTATCAATATTGTTGTTGTTGTTAACAAATACCTTTCCCTGCTCTGCAGAGAAAAAATAAATAATACGTCATTTCTCATTTACTCCTCATCGTACGTGTACTCATGTGTTAAACAAAATCATTGATCGTGATGTATAAATAGCCTCAATTTATGAACCTTATGTTTACATTCTTTAATAGACGAGCGGTTAACACGTTGGACTTGCAAAAGAGGGATATGGGATCGAATCTAATACTCCCTCGGTTAGATTTTTATCAAGAATTTTAACCTATTTTGAATGATAGTTTCATTAACAGTGATAATTTAATGAAATGTTGATTAAAGTATTTAAAATTCCCACAATATATGCATGACGATAATTACACATGCGTATATGTACATACAGGATATTGCACAACAAAGCCAGTACAGTTTAAATAGTTAAATTTTCCTAATAGATATCGGGTGAGCCGTAGCTTAGTGGATAATTGACTATATATATAGCAACTTACTAATGAGCCTAAAGCATCTAGTTCTATCCTTGTCTGTTGAGTCTCGGCTCGGCAACAGGGATACCACTTCGCCAACTCGACACTCACTCTTTTTATTTTATTATATCAAATGTATTTTTCTTTTAGCTTAGTTTTTGTGGATAATTTTGGAAATGCATAGGAAATGAACCTTTTACTGATTCTTGTTTCCCCTATCGGAATAAAGGTTGTGCGTGTTTCATTGAAATGTTTACTTAATATATGGATCCTTCTGTTATAGAAGTGAAAATACCTATAGATACTATCTTTCTATATAGTGAAAAGGAAGAACACGACGACAAAACATTAAGTGCCCTCCGTACATTTTTTTTATCACATTTTTTGGCAGAAATTAATTCTTTTTTCTCAGTTCGTGTATGTTTTATATTTCGGATTATTTTTTATCATGATCTTTAGTGTTAGTGTTGCATTATACATGATCATATTATGGGATAAAGAATAAAATATCCCTTTTTCACAGGATGGAGCTGAAACAAGGCGTACACTGAAAGCATACGAAAACTCGACGACTCGGCATTAATTCTTTTTTAGTCTGGTCGTGTATCAATATTGTTGTTGTTGTTAACAAATACCTTTCCCTGCTCTGCAGAGAAAAAAATAAATAATACGTCATTTCTCATTTACTCCTCATCGTACGTGTACTCATGTGTTAAACAAAATCATTGATCGTGATGTATAAATAGACTCAATTTATAATTTGTATGTTTACATTCTTTAATAGACGATCGGTTAACACGCTGGACTTGCAAAAGAGGGGATATGGGATCGAATCTAATACTCCCTCGGTTAGATTTTTATCAAGAATTTTTAACCTATTTTGAATGATAGTTTCATTAACAGTGATATTTTAATGAAATTTTGATTAAAGTATTTAAAATTCCCACAATATATGCATGACGATAATTACACATGCGTATATGTACATACAGGATATTGCACAACAAAGCCAGTACAGTTTAAATAGTTAAATTTTCCTAATAGATATCGGGTGAGCCGTAGCTTAGTGGATAATTGACTATATATATAGCAACTTACTAATGAGCCTAAAGCATCTAGTTCTATCCTTGTCTGTTGAGTCTCGGCTCGGCAACAGGGATACCACTTCGCCAACTCGACACTCACTCTTTTATTTTATTATATCAAATGTATTTTCTTTTAGCTTAGTTTTGTGGATAATTTTGGAAATGCATAGGAAATGAACCTTTACTGATTCTTGTTTCCCTATCGGAATAAAGGTTGTGCGTGTTTCATTGAAATGTTTACTTAATATATGGATCCTTCTGTTATAGAAGTGAAAATACCTATAGATACTATCTTTCTATATAGTGAAAAGGAAGAACACGACGACAAAACATTAAGTGCCCTCCGTACATTTTTTTTATCACATTTTTTGGCAGAAATTAATTCTTTTTTCTCAGTTCGTGTATGTTTTATATTTCGGATTATTTTTATCATGATCTTTAGTGTTAGTGTTGCATTATACATGATCATATTATGGGATAAAGAATAAAATATCCCTTTTCACAGGATGGAGCTGATACAAGGCGTACACTGAAAGCATACGAAAACTCGACGACTCGGCATTAATTCTTTTTAGTCTGGTTGTGTATCAATATTGTTGTTGTTGTTAACAAATACCTTTCCCTGCTCTGCAGAGAAAAAATAAATAATACGTCATTTCTCATATACTCCTCATCGTACGTGTACTCATGTGTTAAACAAAATCATTGATCGTGATGTATAAATAGCCTCAATTTATAATTTGTATGTTTACATTCTTTAATAGACGAGCGGTTAACACGTTGGACTTGCAAAAGAGGGGATATGGGATCGAATCTAATACTCCTCGGTTAGATTTTTATCAAGAATTTTAACCTATTTTGAATGATAGTTTCATTAACAGTGATATTTTAATGAAATTTTGATTAAAGTATTTAAAATTCCCACAATATATGCATGACGATAATTACACATGCGTATATGTACATACAGGATATTGCACAACAAAGCCAGTACAGTTTAAATAGTTAAATTTTCCTAATAGATATCGGGTGAGCCGTAGCTTAGTGGATAATTGACTATATATATAGCAACTTACTAATGAGCCTAAAGCATCTAGTTCTATCCTTGTCTGTTGAGTCTCGGCTCGGCAACAGGGATACCACTTCGCCAACTCGACACTCACTCTTTTTATTTTATTATATCAAATGTATTTTTCTTTTAGCTTAGTTTTTGTGGATAATTTTGGAAATGCATAGGAAATGAACCTTTTACTGATTCTTGTTTCCCTATCGGAATAAAGTTTGTGCGTGTTTCATTGAAATGTTTACTTAATATATGGATCCTTCTGTTATAGAAGTGAAAATACCTATAGATACTATCTTTCTATATAGTGAAAAGGAAGAACACGACGACAAAACATTAAGTGCCCTCCGTACATTTTTTTTTATCACATTTTTTGGCAGAAATTAATTCTTTTTTCTCAGTTCGTGTATGTTTTATATTTCGGATTATTTTTTATCATGATCTTTAGTCTTAGTGTTGCATTATACATCATCATATTATGGGATAAAGAATAAAATATCCCTTTTCACAGGATGGAGCTGATACAAGGCGTACACTGAAAGCATACGAAAACTCGACGACTCGGCATTAATTCTTTTTTAGTCTGGTTGTGTATCAATATTGTTGTTGTTGTTAACAAATACCTTTCCCTGCTCTGCAGAGAAAAAAATAAATAATACGTCATTTCTCATATACTCCTCATCGTACGTGTACTCATGTGTTAAACAAAATCATTGATCGTGATGTATAAATAGCCTCAATTTATAAGCTTTATGTTTACATTCTTTAATAGACGAGCGGTTAACACGTTGGACTTGCCAAAGAGGGGTTATGGGATCGAATCTAATACTCCCTCGGTTAGATTTTTATCAAGAATTTTTAACCTATTTTGAATGATAGTTTCATTAACAGTGATATTTTAATGAAATTTTGATTAAAGTATTTAAAATTCCCACAATATATGCATGACGATAATTACACATGCGTATATGTACATACAGGATATTGCACAACAAAGCCAGTACAGCTTAAATAGTTAAATTTTCCTAATAGATATCGGGTGAGCCGTAGCTTAGTGGATAATTGACTATATATATAGCAACTTACTAATGAGCCTAAAGCATCTAGTTCTATCCTTGTCTGTTGAGTCTCGGCTCGGCAACAGGGATACCACTTCGCCAACTCGACACTCACTCTTTTTATTTTATTATATCAAATGTATTTTTCTTTTAGCTAAGTTTTTGTGGATAATTTTGGAAATGCATAGGAAATGAACCTTTTAATTCTTGTTTCCCCTATCGGAATAAAGGTTGTGCGTGTTTCATTGAAATGTTTACTTAATATATGGATCCTTCTGTTATAGAAGTGAAAATACCTATAGATACTATCTTTCTATATAGTGAAAAGGAAGAGCACGACGACAAAAAATTAAGTGCCCTCCGTACATTTTTTTTTTATCACATTTTTTGGCAGAAATTAATTCTTTTTTCTCAGTTCGTGTATGTTTTATATTTCGGATTATTTTTTATCATGATCTTTAGTCTTAGTGTTGCATTATACATCATCATATTATGGGATAAAGAATAAAAATATCCCTTTTCACAGGATGGAGCTGATACAAGGCGTACACTGAAAGCATACGAAAACTCGACGACTCGGCATTAATTCTTTTTTAGTCTGGTTGTGTATCAATATTGTTGTTGTTGTTAACAAATACCTTTCCCTGCTCTGCAGAGAAAAAAATAAATAATACGTCATTTCTCATATACTCCTCATCGTACGTGTACTCATGTGTTAAACAAAATCATTGATCGTGATGTATAAATAGCCTCAATTTATAAATCTTATGTTTACATTCTTTAATAGACGAGCGGTTAACACGTTGGACTTGCAAAGAGGGGATATGGGATCGAATCTAATACTCCCTCGGTTAGATTTTTATCAAGAATTTTTAACCTATTTTGAATGATAGTTTCATTAACAGTGATATTTTAATGAAATTTTGATTAAAGTATTTAAAATTCCCACAATATATGCATGACGATAATTACACATGCGTATATGTACATACAGGATATTGCACAACAAAGCCAGTACAGTTTAAATAGTTAAATTTTCCTAATAGATATCGGGTGAGCCGTAGCTTAGTGGATAATTGACTATATATATAGCAACTTACTAATGAGCCTAAAGCATCTAGTTCTATCCTTGTCTGTTGAGTCTCGGCTCGGCAAGAAGGATACCACTTCGCCAACTCGACACTCACTCTTTTATTTTATTATATCAAATGTATTTTCTTTTAGCTTAGTTTTTGTGGATAATTTTGGAAATGCATAGGAAATGAACCTTTACTGATTCTTGTTTCCCTATCGGAATAAAGGTTGTGCGTGTTTCATTGAAATGTTTACTTAATATATGGATCCTTCTGTTATAGAAGTGAAAATACCTATAGATACTATCTTTCTATATAGTGAAAAGGAAGAACACGACGACAAAACATTAAGTGCCCTCCGTACATTTTTTTTATCACATTTTTTGGCAGAAATTAATTCTTTTTTCTCAGTTCGTGTATGTTTTATATTTCGGATTATTTTTTATCATGATCTTTAGTGTTAGTGTTGCATTATACATGATCATATTATGGGATAAAGAATAAAAATATCCCTTTTTCACAGGATGGAGCTGAAACAAGGCGTACACTGAAAGCATACGAAAACTCGACGACTCGGCATTAATTCTTTTTTAGTCTGGTCGTGTATCAATATTGTTGTTGTTGTTAACAAATACCTTTCCCTGCTCTGCAGAGAAAAAAATAAATAATACGTCATTTCTCATTTACTCCTCATCGTACGTGTACTCATGTGTTAAACAAAATCATTGATCGTGATGTATAAATAGCCTCAATTTATGAACCTTATGTTTACATTCTTTAATAGACGAGCGGTTAACACGTTGGACTTGCAAAAGAGGGGATATGGGATCGAATCTAATACTCCCTCGGTTAGATTTTTATCAAGAATTTTTAACCTATTTTGAATGATAGTTTCATTAACAGTGATATTTTAATGAAATTTTGATTAAAGTATTTAAAATTCCCACAATATATGCATGACGATAATTACACATGCGTATATGTACATACAGGATATTGCACAACAAAGCCAGTACAGTTTAAATAGTTAAATTTTCCTAATAGATATCGGGTGAGCCGTAGCTTAGTGGATAATTGACTATATATATAGCAACTTACTAATGAGCCTAAAGCATCTAGTTCTATCCTTGTCTGTTGAGTCTCGGCTCGGCAACAGGGATACCACTTCGCCAACTCGACACTCACTCTTTTATTTTATTATATCAAATGTATTTTCTTTTAGCTTAGTTTTGTGGATAATTTTGGAAATGCATAGGAAATGAACCTTTACTGATTCTTGTTTCCCCTATCGGAATAAAGGTTGTGCGTGTTTCATTGAAATGTTTACTTAATATATGGATCCTTCTGTTATAGAAGTGAAAATACCTATAGATACTATCTTTCTATATAGTGAAAAGGAAGAACACGACGACAAAACATTAAGTGCCCTCCGTACATTTTTTTTTTATCACATTTTTTGGCAGAAATTAATTCTTTTTTCTCAGTTCGTGTATGTTTTATATTTCGGATTATTTTTTATCATGATCTTTAGTGTTAGTGTTGCATTATACATGATCATATTATGGGATAAAGAATAAAAATATCCCTTTTTCACAGGATGGAGCTGATACAAGGCGTACACTGAAAGCATACGAAAACTCGACGACTCGGCATTAATTCTTTTTTAGTCTGGTCGTGTATCAATATTGTTGTTGTTGTTAACAAATACCTTTCCCTGCTCTGCAGAGAAAAAAATAAATAATACGTCATTTCTCATTTACTCCTCATCGTACGTGTACTCATGTGTTAAACAAAATCATTGATCGTGATGTATAAATAGCCTCAATTTATAATTTGTATGTTTACATTCTTTAATAGACGAGCGGTTAACACGTTGGACTTGCAAAAGAGGGATATGGGATCGAATCTAATACTCCCTCGGTTAGATTTTTATCAAGAATTTTAACCTATTTTGAATGATAGTTTCATTAACAGTGATATTTTAATGAAATTTTGATTAAAGTATTTAAAATTCCCACAATATATGCATGACGATAATTACACATGCGTATATGTACATACAGGATATTGCACAACAAAGCCAGTACAGTTTAAATAGTTAAATTTTCCTAATAGATATCGGGTGAGCCGTAGCTTAGTGGATAATTGACTATATATATAGCAACTTACTAATGAGCCTAAAGCATCTAGTTCTATCCTTGTCTGTTGAGTCTCGGCTCGGCAACAGGGATACCACTTCGCCAACTCGACACTCACTCTTTTTATTTTATTATATCAAATGTATTTTCTTTTAGCTTAGTTTTGTGGATAATTTTGGAAATGCATAGGAAATGAACCTTTACTGATTCTTGTTTCCCTATCGGAATAAAGGTTGTGCGTGTTGTATTGAAATGTTTACTTATATATGGATCCTTCTGTTATAGAAGTGAAAATACCTATAGATACTATCTTTCTATATAGTGAAAAGGAAGAACACGACGACAAAACATTAAGTGCCCTCCGTACATTTTTTTTATCACATTTTTGGCAGAAATTAATTCTTTTTCTCAGTTCGTGTATGTTTTATATTTCGGATTATTTTTATCATGATCTTTAGTGTTAGTGTTGCATTATACATGATCATATTATGGGATAAAGAATAAAATATCCCTTTTCACAGGATGGAGCTGATACAAGGCGTACACTGAAAGCATACGAAAACTCGACGACTCGGCATTAATTCTTTTTAGTCTGGTTGTGTATCAATATTGTTGTTGTTGTTAACAAATACCTTTCTCTGCTCTGCAGAAAAAATAAATAATACGTCATTTCTCATATACTCCTCATCGTACGTGTACTCATGTGTTAAACAAAATCATTGATCGTGATGTATAAATAGCCTCAATTTATAATTTTTATGTTTACATTCTTTAATAGACGAGCGGTTAACACGTTGGACTTGCAAAAGAGGGATATGGGATCGAATCTAATACTCCTCGGTTAGATTTTTATCAAGAATTTTAACCTATTTTGAATGATAGTTTCATTAACAGTGATATTTTAATGAAATTTTGATTAAAGTATTTAAAATTCCCACAATATATGCATGACGATAATTACACATGCGTATATGTACATACAGGATATTGCACAACAAAGCCAGTACAGTTTAAATAGTTAAATTTTCCTAATAGATATCGGGTGAGCCGTAGCTTAGTGGATAATTGACTATATATATAGCAACTTACTAATGAGCCTAAAGCATCTAGTTCTATCCTTGTCTGTTGAGTCTCGGCTCGGCAACAGGGATACCACTTCGCCAACTCGACACTCACTCTTTTATTTTATTATATCAAATGTATTTTCTTTTAGCTTAGTTTTTGTGGATAATTTTGGAAATGCATAGGAAATGAACCTTTACTGATTCTTGTTTCCCTATCGGAATAAAGGTTGTGCGTGTTTCATTGAAATGTTTACTTAATATATGGATCCTTCTGTTATAGAAGTGAAAATACCTATAGATACTATCTTTCTATATAGTGAAAAGGAAGAACACGACGACAAAACATTAAGTGCCCTCCGTACATTTTTTTTATCACATTTTTTGGCAGAAATTAATTCTTTTTTCTCAGTTCGTGTATGTTTTATATTTCGGATTATTTTTTATCATGATCTTTAGTGTTAGTGTTGCATTATACATGATCATATTATGGGATAAAGAATAAAAATATCCCTTTTTCACAGGATGGAGCTGATACAAGGCGTACACTGAAAGCATACGAAAACTCGACGACTCGGCATTAATTCTTTTTAGTCTGGTTGTGTATCAATATTGTTGTTGTTGTTAACAAATACCTTTCCCTGCTCTGCAGAGAAAAAATAAATAATACGTCATTTCTCATTTACTCCTCATCGTACGTGTAGTCATGTGTTAAACAAAATCATTGATCGTGATGTATAAATAGCCTCAATTTATAATATTTGTTTACATTCTTTAATAGACGAGCGGTTAACACGTTGGACTTGCAAAAGAGGCGATATTGGATCGAATCTTATACTCCCTCGGTTAGATTTTTATCAAGAATTTTTAACCTATTTTGAATGATAGTTTCATTAACAGTGATATTTTAATGAAATTTTGATTAAAGTATTTAAAATTCCCACAATATATGCATGACGATAATTACACATACGTATATGTACATACAGGATATTGCACAACAAAGCCAGTACAGTTTAAATAGTTAAAGTTTCCTAATAGATATCGGGTGAGCCGTAGCTTAGTGGATAATTGACTATATATATAGCAACTTACTAATGAGCCTAAAGCATCTAGTTCTATCCTTGTCTGTTGAGTCTCGGCTCGGCAACAGGGATACCACTTCGCCAACTGGACACTCACTCTTTTATTTTATTATATCAAATGTATTTTTCTTTTAGCTTAGTTTTTGTGGATAATTTTGGAAATGCATAGGAAATGAACCTTTTACTGATTCTTGTTTCCCCTATCGGAATAAAGGTTGTGCGTGTTTCATTGAAATGTTTACTTAATATATGGATCCTTCTGTTATAGAAGTGAAAATACCTATAGATACTATCTTTCTATATAGTGAAAAGGAAGAACACGACGACAAAACATTAAGTGCCCTCCGTACATTTTTTTTTATCACATTTTTTGGCAGAAATTAATTCTTTTTTCTCAGTTCGTGTATGTTTTATATTTCGGATTATTTTTTATCATGATCTTTAGTGTTAGTGTTGCATTATACATGATCATATTATGGGATAAAGAATAAAAATATCCCTTTTTCACAGGATGGAGCTGATACAAGGCGTACACTGAAAGCATACGAAAACTCGACGACTCGGCATTAATTCTTTTTTAGTCTGGTCGTGTATCAATATTGTTGTTGTTGTTAACAAATACCTTTCCCTGCTCTGCAGAGAAAAAAATAAATAATACGTCATTTCTCATTTACTCCTCATCGTACGTGTAGTCATGTGTTAAACAAAATCATTGATCGTGATGTATAAATAGCCTCAATTTATAATTTGTATGTTTACATTCTTTAATAGACGAGCGGTTAACACGTTGGACTTGCAAAAGAGGGGATATGGGATCGAATCTAATACTCCCTCGGTTAGATTTTTATCAAGAATTTTTAACCTATTTTGAATGATAGTTTCATTAACAGTGATATTTTAATGAAATTTTGATTAAAGTATTTAAAATTCCCACAATATATGCATGACGATAATTACACATGCGTATATGTACATACAGGATATTGCACAACAAAGCCAGTACAGTTTAAATAGTTAAATTTTCCTAATAGATATCGGGTGAGCCGTAGCTTAGTGGATAATTGACTATATATATAGCAACTTACTAATGAGCCTAAAGCATCTAGTTCTATCCTTGTCTGTTGAGTCTCGGCTCGGCAACAGGGATACCACTTCGCCAACTCGACACTCACTCTTTTTATTTTATTATATCAAATGTATTTTTCTTTTAGCTTAGTTTTTGTGGATAATTTTGGAAATGCATAGGAAATGAACCTTTTACTGATTCTTGTTTCCCCTATCGGAATAAAGGTTGTGCGTGTTTCATTGAAATGTTTACTTAATATATGGATCCTTCTGTTATAGAAGTGAAAATACCTATAGATACTATCTTTCTATATAGTGAAAAGGAAGAACACGACGACAAAACATTAAGTGCCCTCCGTACATTTTTTTTACTCACATTTTTGGCAGAAATTAATTTTTTCTCAGTTCGTGTATGTTTTATATTTCGGATTATTTTTTATCATGATCTTTAGTGTTAGTGTTGCATTATACATGATCATATTATGGGATAAAGAATAAAAATATCCCTTTTTCACAGGATGGAGCTGATACAAGGCGTACACTGAAAGCATACGAAAACTCGACGACTCGGCATTAATTCTTTTTTAGTCTGGTCGTGTATCAATATTGTTGTTGTTGTTAACAAATACCTTTCCCTGCTCTGCAGAGAAAAAAATAAATAATACGTCATTTCTCATATACTCCTCATCGTACGTGTACTCATGTGTTAAACAAAATCATTGATCGTGATGTATAAATAGCCTCAATTTATAATTTTTATAGACGAGCGGTTAACACGTTGGACTTGCAAAAGAGGGGATATGGCATCGAATCTAATACTCCCTCGGTTAGATTTTTATCAAGAATTTTTAACCTATTTTGAATGATAGTTTCATTAACAGTGATATTTTAATGAAATTTTGATTAAAGTATTTAAAATTCCCACAATATATGCATGACGATAATTACACATGCGTATATGTACATACAGGATATTGCACAACAAAGCCAGTACAGTTTAAATAGTTAAATTTTCCTAATAGATATCGGGTGAGCCGTAGCTTAGTGGATAATTGACTATATATATAGCAACTTACTAATGAGCCTAAAGCATCTAGTTCTATCCTTGTCTGTTGAGTCTCGGCTCGGCAACAGGGATACCACTTCGCCAACTCGACACTCACTCTTTTTATTTTATTATATCAAATGTATTTTTCTTTTAGCTTAGTTTTTGTGGATAATTTTGGAAATGCATAGGAAATGAACCTTTTACTGATTCTTGTTTCCCTATCGGAATAAAGGTTGTGCGTGTTTCATTGAAATGTTTACTTAATATATGGATCCTTCTGTTATAGAAGTGAAAATACCTATAGATACTATCTTTCTATATAGTGAAAAGGAAGAGCACGACGACAAAAAATTAAGTGCCCTCCGTACATTTTTTTTATCACATTTTTTGGCAGAAATTAATTCTTTTTTCTCAGTTCGTGTATGTTTTATATTTCGGATTATTTTTTATCATGATCTTTAGTCTTAGTGTTGCATTATACATCATCATATTATGGGATAAAGAATAAAAATATCCCTTTTCACAGGATGGAGCTGATACAAGGCGTACACTGAAAGCATACGAAAACTCGACGACTCGGCATTAATTCTTTTTTAGTCTGGTTGTGTATCAATATTGTTGTTGTTGTTAACAAATACCTTTCCCTGCTCTGCAGAGAAAAAAATAAATAATACGTCATTTCTCATATACTCCTCATCGTACGTGTACTCATGTGTTAAACAAAATCATTGATCGTGATGTATAAATAGCCTCAATTTATAATTTTTATGTTTACATTCTTTAATAGACGAGCGGTTAACACGTTGGACTTGCAAAGAGGGGATATGGGATCGAATCTAATACTCCCTCGGTTAGATTTTTATCAAGAATTTTAACCTATTTTGAATGATAGTTTCATTAACAGTGATATTTTAATGAAATTTTGATTAAAGTATTTAAAATTCCCACAATATATGCATGACGATAATTACACATGCGTATATGTACATACAGGATATTGCACAACAAAGCCAGTACAGTTTAAATAGTTAAATTTTCCTAATAGATATCGGGTGAGCCGTAGCTTAGTGGATAATTGACTATATATATAGCAACTTACTAATGAGCCTAAAGCATCTAGTTCTATCCTTGTCTGTTGAGTCTCGGCTCGGCAACAGGGATACCACTTCGCCAACTCGACACTCACTCTTTTTATTTTATTATATCAAATGTATTTTCTTTTAGCTTACTAATAGTTTTTGTGGATAATTTTGGAAATGCATAGGAAATGAACCTTTACTGATTCTTGTTTCCCTATCGGAATAAAGGTTGTGCGTGTTTCATTGAAATGTTTACTTAATATATGGATCCTTCTGTTATAGAAGTGAAAATACCTATAGATACTATCTTTCTATATAGTGAAAAGGAAAACACAACGACAAAACATTAAGTGCCCTCCGTACATTTTTTTTTTATCACATTTTTTGGCAGAAATTAATTCTTTTTTCTCAGTTCGTGTATGTTTTATATTTCGGATTATTTTTTATCATGATCTTTAGTGTTAGTGTTGCATTATACATGATCATATTATGGGATAAAGAATAAAAATATCCCTTTTTCACAGGATGGAGCTGAAACAAGGCGTACACTGAAAGCATACGAAAACTCGACGACTCGGCATTAATTCTTTTTTAGTCTGGTCGTGTATCAATATTGTTGTTGTTGTTAACAAATACCTTTCCCTGCTCTGCAGAGAAAAAAATAAATAATACGTCATTTCTCATTTACTCCTCATCGTACGTGTACTCATGTGTTAAACAAAATCATTGATCGTGATGTATAAATAGCCTCAATTTATAATTTTTATGTTTACATTCTTTAATAGACGATCGGTTAACACGTTGGACTTGCAAAAGAGGGGATATGGGATCGAATCTAATACTCCCTCGGTTAGATTTTTATCAAGAATTTTTAACCTATTTTGAATGATAGTTTCATTAACAGTGATATTTTAATGAAATTTTGATTAAAGTATTTAAAATTCCCACAATATATGCATGACGATAATTACACATGCGTATATGTACATACAGGATATTGCACAACAAAGCCAGTACAGTTTAAATAGTTAAATTTTCCTAATAGATATCGGGTGAGCCGTAGCTTAGTGGATAATTGACTATATATATAGCAACTTACTAATGAGCCTAAAGCATCTAGTTCTATCCTTGTCTGTTGAGTCTCGGCTCGGCAACAGGGATACCACTTCGCCAACTCGACACTCACTCTTTTTATTTTATTATATCAAATGTATTTTCTTTTAGCTTACTAATAGTTTTTGTGGATAACTTTGGAAATGCATAGGAAATGAACCTTTACTGATTCTTGTTTCCCTATCGGAATAAAGGTTGTGCGTGTTTCATTGAAATGTTTACTTAATATATGGATCCTTCTGTTATAGAAGTGAAAATACCTATAGATACTATCTTTCTATATAGTGAAAAGGAAAAACACAACGACAAAACATTAAGTGCCCTCCGTACATTTTTTTTTATCACATTTTTGGCAGAAATTAATTCTTTTTCTCAGTTCGTGTATGTTTTATATTTCGGATTATTTTTTATCATGATCTTTAGTGTTAGTGTTGCATTATACATGATCATATTATGGGATAAAGAATAAAAATATCCCTTTTCACAGGATGGAGCTGAAACAAGGCGTACACTGAAAGCATACGAAAACTCGACGACTCGGCATTAATTCTTTTTAGTCTGATCGTGTATCAATATTGTTGTTGTTGTTAACAAATACCTTTCCTGCTCTGCAGAGAAAAAATAAATAATACGTCATTTCTCATTTACTCCTCATCGTACGTGTACTCATGTGTTAAACAAAATCATTGATCGTGATGTATAAATAGCCTCAATTTATAAATTTTATGTTTACATTCTTTAATAGACGATCGGTTAACACGTTGGACTTGCAAAAGAGGGGATATGGGATCGAATCTAATACTCCCTCGGTTAGATTTTTATCAAGAATTTTAACCTATTTTGAATGATAGTTTCATTAACAGTGATATTTTAATGAAATTTTGATTAAAGTATTTAAAATTCCCACAATATATGCATGACGATAATTACACATGCGTATATGTACATACAGGATATTGCACAACAAAGCCAGTACAGTTTAAATAGTTAAATTTTCCTAATAGATATCGGGTGAGCCGTAGCTTAGTGGATAATTGACTATATATATAGCAACTTACTAATGAGCCTAAAGCATCTAGTTCTATCCTTGTCTGTTGAGTCTCGGCTCGGCAACAGGGATACCACTTCGCCAACTCGACACTCACTCTTTTTATTTTATTATATCAAATGTATTTTCTTTTAGCTTAGTTTTGTGGATAATTTTGGAAATGCATAGGAAATGAACCTTTACTGATTCTTGTTTCCCTATCGGAATAAAGGTTGTGCGTGTTTCATTGAAATGTTTACTTAATATATGGATCCTTCTGTTATAGAAGTGAAAATACCTATAGATACTATCTTTCTATATAGTGAAAAGGAAAAACACAACGACAAAACATTAAGTGCCCTCCGTACATTTTTTTTATCACATTTTTTGGCAGAAATTAATTCTTTTTTCTCAGTTCGTGTATGTTTTATATTTCGGATTATTTTTTATCATGATCTTTAGTGTTAGTGTTGCATTATACATGATCATATTATGGGATAAAGAATAAAAATATCCCTTTTTCACAGGATGGAGCTGATACAAGGCGTACACTGAAAGCATACGAAAACTCGACGACTCGGCATTAATTCTTTTTTAGTCTGGTCGTGTATCAATATTGTTGTTGTTGTTAACAAATACCTTTCCCTGCTCTGCAGAGAAAAAAATAAATAATACGTCATTTCTCATTTACTCCTCATCGTACGTGTACTCATGTGTTAAACAAAATCATTGATCGTGATGTATAAATAGCCTCAATTTATAATATTTATGTTTACATTCTTTAATAGACGAGCGGTTAACACGTTGGACTTGCAAAGAGGGATATGGGATCGAATCTAATACTACCTCGGTTAGATTTTTATCAAGAATTTTTAACCTATTTTGAATGATAGTTTCATTAACAGTGATATTTTAATGAAATTTTGATTAAAGTATTTAAAATTCCCACAATATATGCATGACGATAATTACACATGCGTATATGTACATACAGGATATTGCACAACAAAGCCAGTACAGTTTAAATAGTTAAATTTTCCTAATAGATATCGGGTGAGCCGTAGCTTAGTGGATAATTGACTATATATATAGCAACTTACTAATGAGCCTAAAGCATCTAGTTCTATCCTTGTCTGTTGAGTCTCGGCTCGGCAACAGGGATACCACTTCGCCAACTCGACACTCACTCTTTTTATTTTATTATATCAAATGTATTTTCTTTTAGCTAAGTTTTGTGGATAATTTTGGAAATGCATAGGAAATGAACCTTTTGATTCTTGTTTCCCTATCGGAATAAAGGTTGTGCGTGTTTCATTGAAATGTTTACTTAATATATGGATCCTTCTGTTATAGAAGTGAAAATACCTATAGATACTATCTTTCTTTATAGTGAAAAGGAAGAGCACGACGACAAAAAATTAAGTGCCCTCCGTACATTTTTTTTATCACATTTTTGGCAGAAATTAATTCTTTTTCTCAGTTCGTGTATGTTTTATATTTCGGATTATTTTTATCATGATCTTTAGTCTTAGTGTTGCATTATACATCATCATATTATGGGATAAAGAATAAAAATATCCCTTTTTCACAGGATGGAGCTGATACAAGGCGTACACTGAAAGCATACGAAAACTCGACGACTCGGCATTAATTCTTTTTAGTCTGGTTTTGTATCAATATTGTTGTTGTTGTTAACAAATACCTTTCCCTGCTCTGCAGAGAAAAAATAAATAATACGTCATTTCTCATATACTCTTCATCGTACGTGTACTCATGTGTTAAACAAAATCATTGATCGTGATGTATAAATAGCCTCAATTTATAAACTTTATGTTTACATTCTTTAATAGACGAGCGGTTAACACGTTGGACTTGCAAAGAGGGGTTATGGGATCGAATCTAATACTCCCTCGGTTAGATTTTTATCAAGAATTTTAACCTATTTTGAATGATAGTTTCATTAACAGTGATATTTTAATGAAATTTTGATTAAAGTATTTAAAATTCCCACAATATATGCATGACGATAATTACACATGCGTATATGTACATACAGGATATTGCACAACAAAGCCAGTACAGTTTAAATAGTTAAATTTTCCTAATAGATATCGGGTGAGCCGTAGCTTAGTGGATAATTGACTATATATATATAGCAACTTACTAATGAGCCTAAAGCATCTAGTTCTATCCTTGTCTGTTGAGTCTCGGCTCGGCAGCAGGGATACCACTTCGCCAACTCGACACTCACTCTTTTATTTTATTATATCAAATGTATTTTCTTTTAGCTAAGTTTTTGTGGATAATTTTGGAAATGCATAGGAAATGAACCTTTAATTCTTGTTTCCCTATCGGAATAAAGGTTGTGCGTGTTTCATTGAAATGTTTACTTAATATATGGATCCTTCTGTTATAGAAGTGAAAATACCTATAGATACTATCTTTCTATATAGTGAAAAGGAAGAGCACGACGACAAAAAATTAAGTGCCCTCCGTACATTTTTTTTATCACATTTTTGGCAGAAATTAATTCTTTTTCTCAGTTCGTGTATGTTTTATATTTCGGATTATTTTTATCATGATCTTTAGTCTTAGTGTTGCATTATACATCATCATATTATGGGATAAAGAAAAAAATATCCCTTTTCACAGGATGGAGCTGATACAAGGCGTACACTGAAAGCATACGAAAACTCGACGACTCGGCATTAATTCTTTTTTAGTCTGGTTGTGTATCAATATTGTTGTTGTTGTTAACAAATACCTTTCCCTGCTCTGCAGAGAAAAAAATAAATAATACGTCATTTCTCATATACTCCTCATCGTACGTGTACTCATGTGTTAAACAAAATCATTGATCGTGATGTATAAATAGCCTCAATTTATAAACTTTATGTTTACATTCTTTAAGAGACGAGCGGTTAACACGTTGGACTTGCAAAAGAGGGGTTATGGGATCGAATCTAATACTCCCTCGGTTAGATTTTTATCAAGAATTTTTAACCTATTTTGAATGATAGTTTCATTAACAGTGATATTTTAATGAAATTTTGATTAAAGTATTTAAAATTCCCACAATATATGCATGACGATAATTACACATGCGTATATGTACATACAGGATATTGCACAACAAAGCCAGTACAGTTTAAATAGTTAAATTTTCCTAATAGATATCGGGTGAGCCGTAGCTTAGTGGATAATTGACTATATATATAGCAACTTACTAATGAGCCTAAAGCATCTAGTTCTATCCTTGTCTGTTGAGTCTCGGCTCGGCAACAGGGATACCACTTCGCCAACTCGACACTCACTCTTTTATTTTATTATATCAAATGTATTTTCTTTTAGCTAAGTTTTGTGGATAATTTTGGAAATGCATAGGAAATGAACCTTTAATTCTTGTTTCCCTATCGGAATAAAGGTTGTGCGTGTTTCATTGAAATGTTTACTTAATATATGGATCCTTCTGTTATAGAAGTGAAAATACCTATAGATACTATCTTTCTATATAGTGAAAAGGAAGAGCACGACGACAAAAAATTAAGTGCCCTCGGTACATTTTTTTTATCACATTTTTTGGCAGAAATTAATTCTTTTTTCTCGGTTCGTGTATGTTTTATATTTCGGATTATTTTTTATCATGATCTTTAGTCTTAGTGTTGCATTATACATCATCATATTATGGGATAAAGAATAAAATATCCCTTTTCACAGGATGGAGCTGATACAAGGCGTACACTGAAAGCATACGAAAACTCGACGACTCGGCATTAATTCTTTTTAGTCTGGTTGTGTATCAATATTGTTGTTGTTGTTAACAAATACCTTTCCCTGCTCTGCAGAGAAAAAAATAAATAATACGTCATTTCTCATATACTCCTCATCGTACGTGTACTCATGTGTTAAACAAAATCATTGATCGTGATGTATAAATAGCCTCAATTTATAGATCTTATGTTTACATTCTTTAATAGACGAGCGGTTAACACGTTGGACTTGCAAAGAGGGGATATGGGATCGAATCTAATACTCCCTCGGTTAGATTTTTATCAAGAATTTTTAACCTATTTTGAATGATAGTTTCATTAACAGTGATATTTTAATGAAATTTTGATTAAAGTATTTAAAATTCCCACAATATATGCATGACGATAATTACACATGCGTATATGTACATACAGGATATTGCACAACAAAGCCAGTACAGCTTAAATAGTTAAATTTTCCTAATAGATATCGGGTGAGCCGTAGCTTAGTGGATAATTGACTATATATATAGCAACTTACTAATGAGCCTAAAGCATCTAGTTCTATCCTTGTCTGTTGAGTCTCGGCTCGGCAACAGGGATACCACTTCGCCAACTCGACACTCACTCTTTTTATTTTATTATATCAAATGTATTTTTCTTTTAGCTAAGTTTTTGTGGATAATTTTGGAAATGCATAGGAAATGAACCTTTTAATTCTTGTTTCCCCTATCGGAATAAAGGTTGTGCGTGTTTCATTGAAATGTTTACTTAATATATGGATCCTTCTGTTATAGAAGTGAAAATACCTATAGATACTATCTTTCTATATAGTGAAAAGGAAGAGCACGACGACAAAAAATTAAGTGCCCTCGGTACATTTTTTTATCACATTTTTTGGCAGAAATTAATTCTTTTTTCTCGGTTCGTGTATGTTTTATATTTCGGATTATTTTTTATCATGATCTTTAGTCTTAGTGTTGCATTATACATCATCATATTATGGGATAAAGAATAAAAATATCCCTTTTTCACAGGATGGAGCTGATACAAGGCGTACACTGAAAGCATACGAAAACTCGACGACTCGGCATTAATTCTTTTTTAGTCTGGTTGTGTATCAATATTGTTGTTGTTGTTAACAAATACCTTTCCCTGCTCTGCAGAGAAAAAATAAATAATACGTCATTTCTCATATACTCCTCATCGTACGTGTACTCATGTGTTAAACAAAATCATTGATCGTGATGTATAAATAGCCTCAATTTATAAATCTTATATTTACATTCTTTAATAGACGAGTGGTTAACACGTTGGACTTGCAAAAGAGGGGTTATGGGATCGAATCTAATACTCGCTCGGTTAGATTTTTATCAAGAATTTTAACCTATTTTGAATGATAGTTTCATTAACAGTGATATTTTAATGAAATTTTGATTAAAGTATTTAAAATTCCACAATATATGCATGACGATAATTACACATGCGTATATGTACATACAGGATATTGCACAACAAAGCCAGTACAGTTTAAATAGTTAAATTTTCCTAATAGATATCGGGTGAGCCGTAGCTTAGTGGATAATTGACTATATATATAGCAACTTACTAATGAGCATAAAGCATCTAGTTCTATCCTTGTCTGCTGAGTCTCGGCTCGGCAACAGGGATACCACTTCGCCAACTCGACACTCACTCTTTTTATTTTATTATATCAAATGTATTTTCTTTTAGCTAAGTTTTGTGGATAATTTTGGAAATGCATAGGAAATTAACCTTTTAATTCTTGTTTCCCTATCGGAATAAAGGTTGTGCGTGTTTCATGGAAATGTTTACTTAATATATGTATCCTTCTGTTATAGAAGTGAAAATACCTATAGATACTATCTTTCTATATAGTGAAAAGGAAGAGCACGACGACAAAAAATTAAGTGCCCTCGGTACATTTTTTTTTTATCACATTTTTTGGCAGAAATTAATTCTTTTTTCTCGGTTCGTGTATGTTTTATATTTCGGATTATTTTTTATCATGATCTTTAGTCTTAGTGTTGCATTATACATCATCATATTATGGGATAAAGAATAAAAATATCCCTTTTTCACAGGATGGAGCTGATACAAGGCGTACACTGAAAGCATACGAAAACTCGACGACTCGGCATTAATTCTTTTTTAGTCTGGTTGTGTATCAATATTGTTGTTGTTGTTAACAAATACCCTTCCCTGCTCTGCAGAGAAAAAATAAATAATACGTCATTTCTCATATACTCCTCATCGTACGTGTACTCATGTGTTAAACAAAATCATTGATCGTGATGTATAAATAGCCTCAATTTATAAACCTTATGTTTACATTCTTTAATAGACGAGTTCTGAAGCATTCAGTAAAATATGGGAACATGTCAATATGTATTGGAAACCTTCTAATTTGGTTGAGTTAGACTTTAAGGTGTTACATAACTGTATTTTTACTAACGTAAAACTTCAAAAGATAGGTTTAGTTGATGATAATATCTGTAAAGTATGTTGCAGTGAAAAGGAAGACATCCTGCATATATTTATGAATTGTGATAAACTTGAAGATTTTCATAATTATTTGTCATCTTTATTGGTTAGAATATTTGAAAACTGTGATTCAGATAAGATTAGTTTAGTAAGAAGTGAGGAACTATTGATTTTGGGATTGAGACGGCATATGAAAGGTGTAAATGATACTTTTCTTAATTTTTATGTCTGTTGCCAGATATTGTATCTTCAGAAGGAGAAACTTGCTGAATAGTGGTTATTCTAATGTAAATTTGATCAAATTATTTCAATATACATTAAAACATTATGTAACATATATGTATGTCTATCTCTGTCGATGTCATAATATGAGTCATACATTTCAAAAAAGTTTGTAATAGATAACCCGTTGTTAGAAGAAACAGACAATGTTCTAGTCTTTAAATTGTAATAACTTGATATACTTGATATTGTGTACCTAAAATGT
This sequence comes from Mytilus coruscus, assembly GCA_017311375.1. Lineage (NCBI taxonomy): Eukaryota > Metazoa > Mollusca > Bivalvia > Mytilida > Mytilidae > Mytilus > Mytilus coruscus. The sequence continues at coordinate 37,715,864 of CM029606.1, read as the reverse complement.
GAATTACCAGTATTGTGAATACAAAGTAGAGTATATAGTATATAATGAGAACAATCAAGGACAATTGATTTTATATTTTGTTTTACTTGTATTATATGATGTTGGATTTTAATAAAGATAAAAAAAAAACACGTTGGACTTGCAAAAGAGGGGTTATGGGATCGAATCTAATACTCCCTCGGTTAGATTTTTATCAAGAATTTTTAACCTATTTTGAATGATAGTTTCATTAACAGTGATATTTTAATGAAATTTTGATAAAAGTATTTAAAATTCCCACAATATATGCATGACGATAATTACACATGCGTATATGTACATACAGGATATTGCACAACAAAGCCAGTACAGCTTAAATAGTTAAATTTTCCTAATAGATATCGGGTGAGCCGTAGCTTAGTGGATAATTGACTATATATATAGCAACTTACTAATGAGCCTAAAGCATCTAGTTCTATCCTTGTCTGTTGAGTCTCGGCTCGGCAACAGGGATACCACTTCGCCAACTCGACACTCACTCTTTTTATTTTATTATATCAAATGTATTTTTCTTTTAGCTAAGTTTTTGTGGATAATTTTGGAAATGCATAGGAAATTAACCTTTAATTCTTGTTTCCCTATCGGAATAAAGGTTGTGCGTGTTTCATGGAAATGTTTACTTAATATATGGATCCTTCTGTTATAGAAGTGAAAATACCTATAGATACTATCTTTCTATATAGTGAAAAGGAAGAGCACGACGACAAAAAATTAAGTGCCCTCGGTACATTTTTTTTTTATCACATTTTTTGGCAGAAATTAATTCTTTTTTCTCGGTTCGTGTATGTTTTATATTTCGGATTATTTTTTATCATGATCTTTAGTCTTAGTGTTGCATTATACATCATCATATTATGGGATAAAGAATAAAATATCCCTTTTCACAGGATGGAGCTGATACAAGGCGTACACTGAAAGCATACGAAAACTCGACGACTCGGCATTAATTCTTTTTTAGTCTGGTTGTGTATCAATATTGTTGTTGTTGTTAACAAATACCTTTCCCTGCTCTGCAGAGAAAAAAATAAATAATACGTCATTTCTCATATACTCCTCATCGTACGTGTACTCATGTGTTAAACAAAATCATTGATCGTGATGTATAAATAGCCTCAATTTATAAACCTTATGTTTACATTCTTTAATAGACGAGTTCTGAAGCATTCAGTAAAATATGGGAACATGTCAATATGTATTGGAAACCTTCTAATTTGGTTGAGTTAGACTTTAAGGTGTTACATAACTGTATTTTTACTAACGTAAAACTTCAAAAGATAGGTTTAGTTGATGATAATATCTGTAAAGTATGTTGCAGTGAAAAGGAAGACATCCTGCATATATTTATGAATTGTGATAAACTTGAAGATTTTCATAATTATTTGTCATCTTTATTGGTTAGAATATTTGAAAACTGTGATTCAGATAAGATTAGTTTAGTAAGAAGTGAGGAACTATTTATTTTGGGATTGAGACGGCATATGAAAGGTGTAAATGATACTTTTCTTAATTTTTTATGTCTGTTGCCAGATATTGTATCTTCAGAAGGAGAAACTTGCTGAATAGTGGTTATTCTAATGTAAATTTGATCAAATTATTTCAATATACATTAAAACATTATGTAACATATATGTATGTCTATCTCTGTCGATGTCATAATATGAGTCATACATTTCAAAAAAAGTACAAGGCGTACACTGAAAGCATTGTAATAGATAACCCGTTGTTAGAAGAAACAGACAATGTTCTAGTCTTTAAATTGTAATAACTTGATATACTTGATATTGTGTACCTAAAATGTGAATTACCAGTATTGTGAATACAAAGTAGAGTATATAGTATATAATGAGAACAATCAAGGACAATTGATTTTATATTTTGTTTTACTTGTATTATATGATGTTGGATTTTAATAAAGATAAAAAAAAAACACGTTGGACTTGCAAAAGAGGGTTATGGGATCGAATCTAATACTCCCTCGGTTAGATTTTTATCAAGAATTTTAACCTATTTTGAATGATAGTTTCATTAACAGTGATATTTTAATGAAATTTTGATAAAAGTATTTAAAATTCCACAATATATGCATGACGATAATTACACATGCGTATATGTACATACAGGATATTGCACAACAAAGCCAGTACAGCTTAAATAGTTAAATTTTCCTAATAGATATCGGGTGAGCCGTAGCTTAGTGGATAATTGACTATATATATAGCAACTTACTAATGAGCCTAAAGCATCTAGTTCTATCCTTGTCTGTTGAGTCTCGGCTCGGCAACAGGGATACCACTTCGCCAACTCGACACTCACTCTTTTTATTTTATTATATCAAATGTATTTTCTTTTAGCTAAGTTTTGTGGATAATTTTGGAAATGCATAGGAAATGAACCTTTTAATTCTTGTTTCCCTATCGGAATAAAGGTTGTGCGTGTTTCATTGAAATGTTTACTTAATATATGGATCCTTCTGTTATAGAAGTGAAAATACCTATAGATACTATCTTTCTATATAGTGAAAAGGAAGATCACGACGACAAAAATTAAGTGCCCTCCGTACATTTTTTTTTGATCACATTTTTGGCAGAAATTAATTCTTTTTCTCGGTTCGTGTATGTTTTATATTTCGGATTATTTTTATCATGATCTTTAGTCTTAGTGTTGCATTATACATCATCATATTATGGGATAAAGAATAAAAATATCCCTTTTCACAGGATGGAGCTGATACAAGGCGTACACTGAAAGCATACGAAAACTCGACGACTCGGCATTAATTCTTTTTAGTCTGGTTGTGTATCAATATTGTTGTTGTTGTTAACAAATACCTTTCCCTGCTCTGCAGAGAAAAAAATAAATAATACGTCATTTCTCATATACTCCTCATCGTACGTGTACTCATGTGTTAAACAAAATCATTGATCGTGATGTATAAATAGCCTCAATTTATAAACCTTATGTTTACATTCTATAGGTTACAATACACCATTAGATTTTATGGGCGCAGCCATTTTATGAGCATAACATGGTATTCAGAATTAAGAGTATAGCTAATCCTGATTGGTTGATATGTGCGCCCGTTATTTTTGTTATTAGAGACTTCGTGCATTCTGCATTATACCAAAGGCCAAATAAATTATTTTCCTTAGCCCTAACGGAACTGAGATGTCTTTTAAACGCTAGGATGAGACACATATTTTTAAGTGCAAAATTGATAGGCATGGGAGATAAGTACAAATTACGCTAAGAAAAGCAACGCGAACCTATATTTTTTGGACCAAAAATACTGTCCTAATAACTTTTCTTTAATTCTAGCAAGGTTTCGTTTAAAAAATCAACTTTCTAAAGTCTGTATCTCGAAAAAGCTATCATTGTCGCCTATGGGGAAATTAATTGTTTATTTCAATCTATACAGCGTCGACATTTCTTTATCATAGTGCTCAAAAAGTGTCAAAAACAGTAATTTTACTTGATATTTGATGTGAAACCGTATTTTTTGGTGACAAATGAATTATTGATTAACTAGTTTTTCAGCTATAGTCTGTTTCATATTTGTATTGCGTTTTACCTTAGAAACAAGGATGGGTTCGACTTTTGACTTACTGTGGAGAGAATATGTCATTTTCTAAACTTCTGCTGATTTGTTTGAAAAAAGCGCGTACACGTCTAGAGTTTGGATATACAAATCGATTTTTAAATATGACAATCTCGATCCAAGTGCTGTTATCGAAATTACCAAATTCAGTGAAAATGTACAGAAATGATCCCCTTCGAACATTGAAATGTTCACTGAATGGCAGACTATAAAAATAGAATAGGCATGACATTTTGTAGTTAACGAATAGTTTTCGATGTTTAAACACAAATATTTACACATTTTCATATTTTAAAATGCTATAGTCTGTTTCAAAATGTACTTTTATACGAAAATGGTTTCATTTAAAACTGTTGTTCAAAATTCACCGTAGTAGTTACATATTGGATCGGTTTTGGTATCAACATAATCAGTACTTGATGACATATAAAGAATCATTGGAGAAAGTGGACATTATCTTCAGGCCCTTTTAGCAGTACCGCATTTACTCAAAAATCTGAATTTTTTTTTCACATTTTTGACTGGGGTCACCTCTGATAAAAATTGTGAAAATTCAGAGAGTAATGCCATAACGTTTTGAAGATGATTTTGTGTGGCATATATATTTGTGCATCAAACGAACTATGAATTGCATGATTCTAGAAAGTATTAAATACCGTATAGGTTACAATACACCATTAGATTTTATGGGCGCAGCCATTTTATGAGCATAACATGGTATTCAGAATTAAGAGTATAGCTAATCCTGATTGGTTGATATGTGCGCCCGTTATTTTTGTTATTAGAGACTTCGTGCATTTTGCATTATACCAAAGGCCAAATAAATTATTTTCCTTATCCCTAACGGAACTGAGATGTCTTTTAAACGCTAGGATGAGACACGTATTTTTAAGTGCAAAATTGATAGGCATGGGAGATAAGTACAAATTACGCTAAGAAAAGCAACGCGAACCTATATTTTTTGGACCAAAAAATACTGTCCTAATAACTTTTCTTTAATTCTAGCAAGGTTTCGTTTAAAAAATCAACTTTCTAAAGTCTGTATCTCGAAAAAGGCTATCATTGTCGCCTATGGGGAAATTAATTGTTTATTTCAATCTATACAGCGTCGACATTTCTTTATCATAGTGCTCAAAAAGTGTCAAAAACAGTAATTTTACTTGATATTTGATGTGAAACCGTATTTTTGGTGACAAATGAATTATTGATTAACTATTTTTAAGCTATAGTCTGTTTCATATTTGTATTGCGTTTTACCTTAGAAACAAGGGTGGGTTCGACTTTTGACTTACTGTGGAGAGAATATGTCATTTTCTAAACTTCTGCTGATTTGTTTGAAAATAGCACGTACACGTCTAGAGTTTGGATATACAAATCGATTTTAAATATGACAATCTCGATCCAAGTGCTGTTATCGAAATTACCAAATTCAGTGAAAATGTACAGAAATGATCCCCTTCGAACATTGAAATGTTCACTCGAATGGCAGACTATAAAAATTAGAATAGGCATGACATTTTGTAGTTAACGAATAGTTTTCGATGTTTAAACACAAATATTTACACATTTTCATATTTTAAAATGCTATAGTCTGTTTCAAAATGTACTTTTATACGAAAATGGTTTCATTTAAAACTGTTGTTCAAAATTCACCGTAGTAGTTACATATTGGATCGGTTTTGGTATCAATATAATCAGTACTTGATGACATATAAAGAATCATTGGAGAAAGTGGACATTATCTTCAGGCCCTTTTAGCAGTACCGCATTTACTCAAAAATCTGAATTTTTTTTCACATTTTTGACTGGGGTCACCTCTGATAAAAATTGTGAAAATTCAGAGAGTAATGCCAGAACGTTTTGAAGATGATTTTTGTGTGGCATATATATTTGTGCATCAAACGAACTATGAATTGCATGATTCTAGAAAGTATTAAATACCGTATAGGTTACAATACACCATTAGATTTTATGAGCGCAGCCATTTTATGAGCATAACATGGTATTCAGAATTAAGAGTATAGCTAATCCTGATTGGTTGATATGTGCGCCCGTTATTTTTGTTATTAGAGACTTCGTGCATTTTGCATTATACCAAAGGCCAAATAAATTATTTTCCTTATCCCTAACGGAACTGAGATGTCTTTTAAACGCTAGGATGAGACACGTATTTTTAAGTGCAAAATTGATAGGCATGGGAGATAAGTACAAATTACGCTAAGAAAAGCAACGCGAACCTATATTTTTTGGACCAAAAAATACTGTCCTAATAACTTTTCTTTAATTCTAGCAAGGTTTCGTTTAAAAAATCAACTTTCTAAAGTCTGTATCTCGAAAAAGGCTATCATTGTCGCCTATGGGGAAATTAATTGTTTATTTCAATCTATACAGCGTCGACATTTCTTTATCATAGTGCTCAAAAAGTGTCAAAAACAGTAATTTTACTTGATATTTGATGTGAAACCGTATTTTTGGTGACAAATGAATTATTGATTAACTATTTTTAAGCTATAGTCTGTTTCATATTTGTATTGCGTTTTACCTTAGAAACAAGGGTGGGTTCGACTTTTGACTTACTGTGGAGAGAATATGTCATTTTCTAAACTTCTGCTGATTTGTTTGAAAAAAGCACGTACACGTCTAGAGTTTGGATATACAAATCGATTTTTAAATATGACAATCTCGATCCAAGTGCTGTTATCGAAATTACCAAATTCAGTGAAAATGTACAGAAATGATCCCCTTCGAACATTGAAATGTTCACTCGAATGGCAGACTATAAAAATTAGAATAGGCATGACATTTTGTAGTTAACGAATAGTTTTCGATGTTTAAACACAAATATTTACACATTTTCATATTTTAAAATGCTATAGTCTGTTTCAAAATGTACTTTTATACGAAAATGGTTTCATTTAAAACTGTTGTTCAAAATTCACCGTAGTAGTTACATATTGGATCGGTTTTGGTATCAATATAATCAGTACTTGATGACATATAAAGAATCATTGGAGAAAGTGGACATTATCTTCAGGCCCTTTTTAGCAGTACCGCATTTACTACAAAAATCTAAATTTTTTTTTTCACATTTTTTGACTGGGGTCACCTCTGATAAAAAATTGTGAAAATTCAGAGAGTAATGCGAGAACGTTTTAAGGATGATTTTAGTGTGGCATATATGTGTGCATATAAGGCACTATGAATTGCATGATTCTAGAAAGTTTTAAATACAGTATACAGCGTCGACATTTCTTTATCATAGTGCTCAAAAAGTGCCAAAAGCAGTAATTTTACTTGATATTTGATGTGAAACCGTATTTTTTGGTGACAAATAAATTATTTATCAACTAGTTTTTAAGCTATAGTCTGTTTCATATGTGTATTGCGTTTTACATTAGAAACAAGGGTGGGCTCGACTTTTGACTAAGTGTGGAGAGAATATGTCATTTTTTGAACTTCTGCTGGTTTGTTTGAAAATAGCACGTACACGTCTAGAGTTTGGATACAAAAATCGTTTTTTAAACATGACAATCTCGACCCAAGTGCTGTTATCGAAATTACCAAATTCAGTGAAAATGTACAGAAATGATCCCTTCGAACATTGAAATGTTCACTCGAATGGCAGACTATAAAAATTAGAATAGGCATGACATTTTGTAGTTAACGAATAGTTTTCGATGTTTAAACACAAATATTTACACATTTTTATATTTTGAAATGCTATAGTCTGTTTCAAAATGTACTTTTATACGAAAATGGTTTCATTTAAAACTGTTGTTCAAAATTCACCGTAGTAGTTACATATTGGATCGGTTTTGGTATCAATATAATCAGTACTTGATGACATATAAAGAATCATTGGAGAAAGTGGACATTATCTTCAGGCCCTTTTAGCAGTACCGCATTTACTCAAAAATCTGAATTTTTTTTCACATTTTTGACTGGGGTCACCTCTGATAAAAATTGTGAAAATTCAGAGAGTAATGCCAGAACGTTTTGAAGATGATTTTGTGTGGCATATATATTTGTGCATCAAACGAACTATGAATTGCATGATTCTAGAAAGTATTAAATACCGTATAGGTTACAATACACCATTAGATTTTATGGGCGCAGCCATTTTATGAGCATAACATGGTATTCAGAATTAAGAGTATAGCTAATCCTGATTGGTTGATATGTGCGCCCGTTATTTTTGTTATTAGAGACTTCGTGCATTCTGCATTATACCAAAGGCCAAATAAATTATTTTCCTTAGCCCTAACGGAACTGAGATGTCTTTTAAACGCTAGGATGAGACACGTATTTTTAAGTGCAAAATTGATAGGCATGGGAGATAAGTACAAATTACGCTAAGAAAAGCAACGCGAACCTATATTTTTTGGACCAAAAATACTGTCCTAATAACTTTTCTTTAATTCTAGCAAGGTTTCGTTTAAAAATCAACTTTCTAAAGTCTGTATCTCGAAAAGGCTATCATTGTCGCCTATGGGGAAATTAATTGTTTATTTCAATCTATACAGCGTCGACATTTCTTTATCATAGTGCTCAAAAGTGTCAAAACAGTAATTTTACTTGATATTTGATGTGAAACCGTATTTTTTGGTGACAAATGAATTATTGATTAACTAGTTTTTAAGCTATAGTCTGTTTCATATTTGTATTGCGTTTTACCTTAGAAACAAGGGTGGGTTCGACTTTTGACTTACTGTGGAGAGAATATGTCATTTTCTGAACTTCTGCTGATTTGTTTGAAAAAAGCACGTACACGTCTAGAGTTTGGATATACAAATCGATTTTTAAATATGATAATCTCGATCCAAGTGCTGTTATCGAAATTACCAAATTCAGTGAAAATGTACAGAAATGATCCCCTTCGAACATTGAAATGTTCACTCGAATGGCAGACTATAAAAATTAGAATAGGCATGACATTTTGTAGTTAACGAATAGTTTTCGATGTTTAAACACAAATATTTACACATTTTTATATTTTGAAATGCTATAGTCTGTTTCAAAAATGTACTTTTATACGAAAATGGTTTCATTTAAAACTGTTGTTCAAAATTCACCGTAGTAGTTACATATTGGATCGGTTTTGGTATCAATATAATCAGTACTTGATGACATATAAAGAATCATTAGAGAAAGTGGACATTATCTTCAGGCCCTTTTAGCAGTACCGCATTTACTCAAAAATCTGAATTTTTTTTCACATTTTTGACTGGGGTCACCTCTGATAAAAATTGTGAAAATTCAGAGAGTAATGCCAGAACGTTTTGAAGATGATTTTGTGTGGCATATATATTTGTGCATCAAACGAACTATGAATTGCATGATTCTAGAAAGTATTAAATACCGTATAGGTTACAATACACCATTAGATTTTATGGGCGCAGCCATTTTATGAGCATAACATGGTATTCAGAATTAAGAGTATAGCTAATCCTGATTGGTTGATATGTGCGCCCGTTATTTTTGTTATTAGAGACTTCGTGCATTCTGCATTATACCAAAGGCCAAATAAATTATTTTCCTTAGCCCTAACGGAACTGAGATGTCTTTTAAACGCTAGGATGAGACACGTATTTTTAAGTGCAAAATTGATAGGCATGGGAGATAAGTACAAATTACGCTAAGAAAAGCAACGCGAACCTATATTTTTTGGACCAAAAATACTGTCCTAATAACTTTTCTTTAATTCTAGCAAGGTTTCGTTTAAAAATCAACTTTCTAAAGTCTGTATCTCGAAAAGGCTATCATTGTCGCCTATGGGGAAATTAATTGTTTATTTCAATCTATACAGCGTCGACATTTCTTTATCATAGTGCTCAAAAGTGTCAAAACAGTAATTTTACTTGATATTTGATGTGAAACCGTATTTTTTGGTGACAAATGAATTATTGATTAACTAGTTTTTAAGCTATAGTCTGTTTCATATTTGTATTGCGTTTTACCTTAGAAACAAGGGTGGGTTCGACTTTTGACTTACTGTGGAGAGAATATGTCATTTTCTAAACTTCTGCTGATTTGTTTGAAAATAGCACGTACACGTCTAGAGTTTGGATATACAAATCGATTTTTAAATATGACAATCTCGATCCAAGTGCTGTTATCGAAATTACCAAATTCAGTGAAAATGTACAGAAATGATCCCTTCGAACATTGAAATGTTCACTCGAATGGCAGACTATAAAAATTAGAATAGGCATGACATTTTGTAGTTAACGAATAGTTTTCGATGTTTAAACACAAATATTTACACATTTTTATATTTTGAAATGCTATAGTCTGTTTCAAAATGTACTTTTATACGAAAATGGTTTCATTTAAAACTGTTGTTCAAAATTCACCGTAGTAGTTACATATTGGATCGGTTTTGGTATCAATATAATCAGTACTTGATGACATATAAAGAATCATTAGAGAAAGTGGACATTATCTTCAGGCCCTTTTAGCAGTACCGCATTTACTCAAAAATCTGAATTTTTTTTCACATTTTTGACTGGGGTCACCTCTGATAAAAATTGTGAAAATTCAGAGAGTAATGCCAGAACGTTTTGAAGATGATTTTGTGTGGCATATATATTTGTGCATCAAACGAACTATGAATTGCATGATTCTAGAAAGTATTAAATACCGTATAGGTTACAATACACCATTAGATTTTATGGGCGCAGCCATTTTATGAGCATAACATGGTATTCAGAATTAAGAGTATAGCTAATCCTGATTGGTTGATATGTGCGCCCGTTATTTTTGTTATTAGAGACTTCGTGCATTCTGCATTATACCAAAGGCCAAATAAATTATTTTCCTTAGCCCTAACGGAACTGAGATGTCTTTTAAACGCTAGGATGAGACACGTATTTTTAAGTGCAAAATTGATAGGCATGGGAGATAAGTACAAATTACGCTAAGAAAAGCAACGCGAACCTATATTTTTTGGACCAAAAAATACTGTCCTAATAACTTTTCTTTAATTCTAGCAAGGTTTCGTTTAAAAATCAACTTTCTAAAGTCTGTATCTCGAAAAGGCTATCATTGTCGCCTATGGGAAATTAATTGTTTATTTCAATCTATACAGCGTCGACATTTCTTTATCATAGTGCTCAAAAGTGTCAAAACAGTAATTTTACTTGATATTTGATGTGAAACCGTATTTTTTGGTGACAAATGAATTATTGATTAACTAGTTTTTAAGCTATAGTCTGTTTCATATTTGTATTGCGTTTTACCTTAGAAACAAGGGTGGGTTCGACTTTTGACTTACTGTGGAGAGAATATGTCATTTTCTAAACTTCTACTGATTTGTTTGAAAATAGCACGTACACGTCTAGAGTTTGGATATACAAATCGATTTTTAAATATGACAATCTCGATCCAAGTGCTGTTATCGAAATTACCGAATTCAGTGAAAATGTACAGAAATGATCCCTTCGAACATTGAAATGTTCACTCGAATGGCAGACTATAAAAATTAGAATAGGCATGACATTTTGTAGTTAACGAATAGTTTTCGATGTTTAAACACAAATATTTACACATTTTTATATTTTGAAATGCTATAGTCTGTTTCAAAATGTACTTTTATACGAAAATGGTTTCATTTAAAACTGTTGTTCAAAATTCACCGTAGTAGTTACATATTGGATCGGTTTTGGTATCAATATAATCAGTACTTGATGACATATAAAGAATCATTAGAGAAAGTGGACATTATCTTCAGGCCCTTTTAGCAGTACCGCATTTACTCAAAAATCTGAATTTTTTTTCACATTTTTGACTGGGGTCACCTCTGATAAAAATTGTGAAAATTCAGAGAGTAATGCCAGAACGTTTTGAAGATGATTTTGTGTGGCATATATATTTGTGCATCAAACGAACTATGAATTGCATGATTCTAGAAAGTATTAAATACCGTATAGGTTACAATACACCATTAGATTTTATGGGCGCAGCCATTTTATGAGCATAACATGGTATTCAGAATTAAGAGTATAGCTAATCCTGATTGGTTGATATGTGCGCCCGTTATTTTTGTTATTAGAGACTTCGTGCATTCTGCATTATACCAAAGGCCAAATAAATTATTTTCCTTAGCCCTAACGGAACTGAGATGTCTTTTAAACGCTAGGATGAGACACGTATTTTTAAGTGCAAAATTGATAGGCATGGGAGATAAGTACAAATTACGCTAAGAAAAGCAACGCGAACCTATATTTTTTGGACCAAAAATACTGTCCTAATAACTTTTCTTTAATTCTAGCAAGGTTTCGTTTAAAAATCAACTTTCTAAAGTCTGTATCTCGAAAAGGCTATCATTGTCGCCTATGGGGAAATTAATTGTTTATTTCAATCTATACAGCGTCGACATTTCTTTATCATAGTGCTCAAAAGTGTCAAAAACAGTAATTTGACTTGATATTTGATGTGAAACCGTATTTTTGGTGACAAATGAATTATTGATTAACTAGTTTTTAAGCTATAGTCTGTTTCATATTTGTATTGCGTTTTACCTTAGAAACAAGGGTGGGTTCGACTTTTGACTTACTGTGGAGAGAATATGTCATTTTCTAAACTTCTGCTGATTTGTTTGAAAATAGCACGTACACGTCTAGAGTTTGGATATACAAATCGATTTTTAAATATGACAATCTCGATCCAAGTGCTGTTATCGAAATTACCAAATTCAGTGAAAATGTACAGAAATGATCCCTTCGAACATTGAAATGTTCACTCGAATGGCAGACTATAAAAATTAGAATAGGCATGACATTTTGTAGTTAACGAATAGTTTTCGATGTTTAAACACAAATATTTACACATTTTTCATATTTTGAAATGCTATAGTCTGTTTCAAAAATGTACTTTTATACGAAAATGGTTTCATTTAAAACTGTTGTTCAAAATTCACCGTAGTAGTTACATATTGGATCGGTTTTGGTATCAATATAATCAGTACTTGATGACATATAAAGAATCATTGGAGAAAGTGGACATTATCTTCAGGCCCTTTTTAGCAGTACCGCATTTACTCAAAAATTTGAATTTTTTTTCACATTTTTGACTGGGGTCACCTCTGATAAAAATTGTGAAAATTCAGAGAGTAATGCCAGAACGTTTTGAAGATGATTTTTGTGTGGCATATATATTTGTGCATCAAACGAACTATGAATTGCATGATTCTAGAAAGTATTAAACACCGTATAGGTTACAATACACCATTAGATTTTATGGGCGCAGCCATTTTATGAGCATAACATGGTATTCAGAATTAAGAGTATAGCTAATCCTGATTGGTTGATATGTGCGCCCGTTATTTTTGTTATTAGAGACTTCGTGCATTCTGCATTATACCAAAGGCCAAATAAATTATTTTCCTTAGCCCTAACGGAACTGAGATGTCTTTTAAACGCTAGGATGAGACACGTATTTTAAGTGCAAAATTGATAGGCATGGGAGATAAGTACAAATTACGCTAAGAAAAGCAACGCGAACCTATATTTTTGGACCAAAAATACTGTCCTAATAACTTTTCTTTATTTCTAGCAAGGTTTCGTTTAAAAATCAACTTTCTAAAGTCTGTATCTCGAAAAGGCTATCATTGTCGCCTATGGGGAAATTAATTGTTTATTTCAATCTATACAGCGTCGACATTTCTTTATCATAGTGCTCAAAAGTGTCAAAAACAGTAATTTGACTTGATATTTGATGTGAAACCGTATTTTTGGTGACAAATGAATTATTGATTAACTAGTTTTTAAGCTATAGTCTGTTTCATATTTGTATTGCGTTTTACCTTAGAAACAAGGGTGGGTTCGACTTTTGACTTACTGTGGAGAGAATATGTCATTTTCTAAACTTCTGCTGATTTGTTTGAAAATAGCACGTACACGTCTAGAGTTTGGATATACAAATCGATTTTTAAATATGACAATCTCGATCCAAGTGCTGTTATCGAAATTACCAAATTCAGTGAAAATGTACAGAAATGATCCCTTCGAACATTGAAATGTTCACTCGAATGGCAGACTATAAAAATTAGAATAGGCATGACATTTTGTAGTTAACGAATAGTTTTCGATGTTTAAACACAAATATTTACACATTTTCATATTTTGAAATGCTATAGTCTGTTTCAAAATGTACTTTTATACGAAAATGGTTTCATTTAAAACTGTTGTTCAAAATTCACCGTAGTAGTTACATATTGGATCGGTTTTGGTATCAATATAATCAGTACTTGATGACATATAAAGAATCATTGGAGAAAGTGGACATTATCTTCAGGCCCTTTTAGCAGTACCGCATTTACTCAAAAATCTGAATTTTTTTTCACATTTTTGACTGGGGTCACCTCTGATAAAAATTGTGAAAATTCAGAGAGTAATGCCAGAACGTTTTGAAGATGATTTTTGTGTGGCATATATATTTGTGCATCAAACGAACTATGAATTGCATGATTCTAGAAAGTATTAAATACCGTTTCAATACACCATTATACAGCGTCGACATAGCTTCTTTATCATAGTGCTAAAAAGTGTCTAGGAAAACAGTGCAAAAATTTGTACAAATTACGCTGATATTTGATGTGAAACCGTATTTTTGGTGACAAATGAATTATTGATTAACTAGTCAAAACAGTAATTTTACTTGATATTTGATGTGAAACCGTATTTTTGGTGACAAATGAATTATTGATTAACTAGTTTTTAAGCTATAGTCTGTTTCATATTTGTATTGCGTTTTACCTTAGAAACAAGGGTGGGTTCGACTTTTGACTTACTGTGGAGAGAATATGTCATTTTCTAAACTTCTGCTGATTTGTTTGAAAATAGCACGTACACGTCTAGAGTTTGGATATACAAATCGATTTTAAATATGACAATCTCGATCCAAGTGCTGTTATCGAAATTACCAAATTCAGTGAAAATGTACAGAAATGATCCTTCGAACATTGAAATGTTCACTCGAATGGCAGACTATAAAAATTAGAATAGGCATGACATTTTGTAGTTAACGAATAGTTTTCGATGTTTAAACACAAATATTTACACATTTTCCTATTTTGAAATGCTATAGTCTGTTTCAAAATGTACTTTTATACGAAAATGGTTTCATTTAAAACTGTTGTTCAAAATTCACCGTAGTAGTTACATATTGGATCGGTTTTGGTATCAATATAATCAGTACTTGATGACATATAAAGAATCATTGGAGAAAGTGGACATTATCTTCAGGCCCTTTTAGCAGTACCGCATTTACTCAAAAATCTGAATTTTTTTTCACATTTTTGACTGGGGTCACCTCTGATAAAAATTGTGAAAATTCAGAGAGTAATGCCAGAACGTTTTGAAGATGATTTTGTGTGGCATATATATTTGTGCATCAAACGAACTATGAATTGCATGATTCTAGAAAGTATTAAATACCGTATAGGTTACAATACACCATTAGATTTTATGGGCGCAGCCATTTTATGAGCATAACATGGTATTCAGAATTAAGAGTATAGCTAATCCTGATTGGTTGATATGTGCGCCCGTTATTTTTTGTTATTAGAGACTTCGTGCATTCTGCATTATACCAAAGGCCAAATAAATTATTTTCCTTAGCCCTAACGGAACTGAGATGTCTTTTAAACGCTAGGATGAGACACGTATTTTTAAGTGCAAAATTGATAGGTATGGGAGATAAGTACAAATTACGCTAAGAAAAGCAACGCGAACCTATATTTTTGGACCAAAAATACTGTCCTAATAACTTTTCTTTATTTCTAGCAAGGTTTCGTTTAAAAATCAACTTTCTAAAGTCTGTATCTCGAAAAGGCTATCATTGTCGCCTATGGGAAATTAATTGTTTATTTCAATCTATACAGCGTCGACATTTCTTTATCATAGTGCTCAAAAGTGTCAAAACAGTAATTTGACTTGATATTTGATGTGAAACCGTATTTTTGGTGACAAATGAATTATTGATTAACTAGTTTTTAAGCTATAGTCTGTTTCATATTTGTATTGCGTTTTACCTTAGAAACAAGGGTGGGTTCGACTTTTGACTTACTGTGGAGAGAATATGTCATTTTCTAAACTTCTGCTGATTTGTTTGAAAATAGCACGTACACGTCTAGAGTTTGGATATACAAATCGATTTTTAAATATGACAATCTCGATCCAAGTGCTGTTATCGAAATTACCAAATTCAGTGAAAATGTACAGAAATGATCCCTTCGAACATTGAAATGTTCACTCGAATGGCAGACTATAAAAATTAGAATAGGCATGACATTTTGTAGTTAACGAATAGTTTTCGATGTTTAAACACAAATATTTACACATTTTCCTATTTTGAAATGCTATAGTCTGTTTCAAAATGTACTTTTATACGAAAATGGTTTCATTTAAAACTGTTGTTCAAAATTCACCGTAGTAGTTACATATTGGATCGGTTTTGGTATCAATATAATCAGTACTTGATGACATATAAAGAATCATTGGAGAAAGTGGACATTATCTTCAGGCCCTTTTAGCAGTACCGCATTTACTCAAAAATCTGAATTTTTTTTTCACATTTTTGACTGGGGTCACCTCTGATAAAAATTGTGAAAATTCAGAGAGTAATGCCAGAACGTTTTGAAGATGATTTTGTGTGGCATATATATTTGTGCATCAAACGAACTATGAATTGCATGATTCTAGAAAGTATTAAATACCGTATAGGTTACAATACACCATTAGATTTTATGGGCGCAGCCATTTTATGAGCATAACATGGTATTCAGAATTAAGAGTATAGCTAATCCTGATTGGTTGATATGTGCGCCCGTTATTTTTGTTATTAGAGACTTCGTGCATTCTGCATTATACCAAAGGCCAAATAAATTATTTTCCTTAGCCCTAACGGAACTGAGATGTCTTTTAAACGCTAGGATGAGACACGTATTTTTAAGTGCAAAATTGATAGGCATGGGAGATAAGTACAAATTACGCTAAGAAAAGCAACGCGAACCTATATTTTTTGGACCAAAAATACTGTCCTAATAACTTTTCTTTATTTCTAGCAAGGTTTCGTTTAAAAATCAACTTTCTAAAGTCTGTATCTCGAAAAGGCTATCATTGTCGCCTATGGGGAAATTAATTGTTTATTTCAATCTATACAGCGTCGACATTTCTTTATCATAGTGCTCAAAAGTGTCAAAAACAGTAATTTGACTTGATATTTGATGTGAAACCGTATTTTTGGTGACAAATGAATTATTGATTAACTAGTTTTTAAGCTATAGTCTGTTTCATATTTGTATTGCGTTTTACCTTAGAAACAAGGGTGGGTTCGACTTTTGACTTACTGTGGAGAGAATATGTCATTTTCTAAACTTCTGCTGATTTGTTTGAAAATAGCACGTACACGTCTAGAGTTTGGATATACAAATCGATTTTTAAATATGACAATCTCGATCCAAGTGCTGTTATCGAAATTACCAAATTCAGTGAAAATGTACAGAAATGATCCCTTCGAACATTGAAATGTTCACTCGAATGGCAGACTATAAAAATTAGAATAGGCATGACATTTTGTAGTTAACGAATAGTTTTCGATGTTTAAACACAAATATTTACACATTTTTCCTATTTTGAAATGCTATAGTCTGTTTCAAAATGTACTTTTATACGAAAATGGTTTCATTTAAAACTGTTGTTCAAAATTCACCGTAGTAGTTACATATTGGATCAGTTTTGGTATCAATATAATCAGTACTTGATGACATATAAAGAATCATTGGAGAAAGTGGACATTATCTTCAGGCCCTTTTTAGCAGTACCGCATTTACTCAAAAAATCTGAATTTTTTTTTTCACATTTTTTGACTGGGGTCACCTCTGATAAAAAATTGTGAAAATTCAGAGAGTAATGCCAGAACGTTTTGAAGATGATTTTTGTGTGGCATATATATTTGTGCATCAAACGAACTATGAATTGCATGATTCTAGAAAGTATTAAATACCGTATAGGTTACAATACACCATTAGATTTTATGGGCGCAGCCATTTTATGAGCATAACATGGTATTCAGAATTAAGAGTATAGCTAATCCTGATTGGTTGATATGTGCGCCCGTTATTTTTTGTTATTAGAGACTTCGTGCATTCTGCATTATACCAAAGGCCAAATAAATTATTTTCCTTAGCCCTAACGGAACTGAGATGTCTTTTAAACGCTAGGATGAGACACGTATTTTTAAGTGCAAAATTGATAGGCATGGGAGATAAGTACAAATTACGCTAAGAAAAGCAACGCGAACCTATATTTTTTGGACCAAAAATACTGTCCTAATAACTTTTCTTTAATTCTAGCAAGGTTTCGTTTAAAAAATCAACTTTCTAAAGTCTGTATCTCGAAAAAGGCTATCATTGTCGCCTATGGGGAAATTAATTGTTTATTTCAATCTATACAGCGTCGACATTTCTTTATCATAGTGCTCAAAAGTGTCAAAAACAGTAATTTGACTTGATATTTGATGTGAAACCGTATTTTTTGGTGACAAATGAATTATTGATTAACTAGTTTTTAAGCTATAGTCTGTTTCATATTTGTATTGCGTTTTACCTTAGAAACAAGGGTGGGTTCGACTTTTGACTTACTGTGGAGAGAATATGTCATTTTCTAAACTTCTGCTGATTTGTTTGAAAATAGCACGTACACGTCTAGAGTTTGGATATACAAATCGATTTTAAATATGACAATCTCGATCCAAGTGCTGTTATCGAAATTACCAAATTCAGTGAAAATGTACAGAAATGATCCTTCGAACATTGAAATGTTCACTCGAATGGCAGACTATAAAAATTAGAATAGGCATGACATTTTGTAGTTAACGAATAGTTTTCGATGTTTAAACACAAATATTTACACATTTTCCTATTTTGAAATGCTATAGTCTGTTTCAAAATGTACTTTTATACGAAAATGGTTTCATTTAAAACTGTTGTTCAAAATTCACCGTAGTAGTTACATATTGGATCGGTTTTGGTATCAATATAATCAGTACTTGATGACATATAAAGAATCATTGGAGAAAGTGGACATTATCTTCAGGCCCTTTTAGCAGTACCGCATTTACTCAAAAATCTGAATTTTTTTTTCACATTTTTGACTGGGGTCACCTCTGATAAAAATTGTGAAAATTCAGAGAGTAATGCCAGAACGTTTTGAAGATGATTTTGTGTGGCATATATATTTGTGCATCAAACGAACTATGAATTGCATGATTCTAGAAAGTATTAAATACCGTATAGGTTACAATACACCATTAGATTTTATGGGCGCAGCCATTTTATGAGCATAACATGGTATTCAGAATTAAGAGTATAGCTAATCCTGATTGGTTGATATGTGCGCCCGTTATTTTTGTTATTAGAGACTTCGTGCATTCTGCATTATACCAAAGGCCAAATAAATTATTTTCCTTAGCCCTAACGGAACTGAGATGTCTTTTAAACGCTAGGATGAGACACGTATTTTAAGTGCAAAATTGATAGGCATGGGAGATAAGTACAAATTACGCTAAGAAAAGCAACGCGAACCTATATTTTTTGGACCAAAAAATACTGTCCTAATAACTTTTCTTTAATTCTAGCAAGGTTTCGTTTAAAAAATCAACTTTCTAAAGTCTGTATCTCGAAAAAGGCTATCATTGTCGCCTATGGGGAAATTAATTGTTTATTTCAATCTATACAGCGTCGACATTTCTTTATCATAGTGCTCAAAAAGTGTCAAAAACAGTAATTTTACTTGATATTTGATGTGAAACCGTATTTTTTGGTGACAAATGAATTATTGATTAACTAGTTTTTAAGCTATAGTCTGTTTCATATTTGTATTGCGTTTTACCTTAGAAACAAGGGTGGGTTCGACTTTTGACTTACTGTGGAGAGAATATGTCATTTTCTAAACTTCTGCTGATTTGTTTGAAAATAGCACGTACACGTCTAGAGTTTGGATATACAAATCGATTTTTAAATATGACAATCTCGATCCAAGTGCTGTTATCGAAATTACCAAATTCAGTGAAAATGTACAGAAATGATCCCTTCGAACATTGAAATGTTCACTCGAATGGCAGACTATAAAAATTAGAATAGGCATGACATTTTGTAGTTAACGAATAGTTTTCGATGTTTAAACACAAATATTTACACATTTTCCTATTTTGAAATGCTATAGTCTGTTTCAAAATGTACTTTTATACGAAAATGGTTTCATTTAAAACTGTTGTTCAAAATTCACCGTAGTAGTTACATATTGGATCGGTTTTGGTATCAATATAATCAGTACTTGATGACATATAAAGAATCATTGGAGAAAGTGGACATTATCTTCAGGCCCTTTTAGCAGTACCGCATTTACTCAAAAATCTGAATTTTTTTTCACATTTTTGACTGGGGTCACCTCTGATAAAAATTGTGAAAATTCAGAGAGTAATGCCAGAACGTTTTGAAGATGATTTTGTGTGGCATATATATTTGTGCATCAAACGAACTATGAATTGCATGATTCTAGAAAGTATTAAATACCGTATAGGTTACAATACACCATTAGATTTTATGGGCGCAGCCATTTATGAGCATAACATGGTATTCAGAATTAAGAGTATAGCTAATCCTGATTGGTTGATATGTGCGCCCGTTATTTTATTTTTATTAAAGACTTCGTGCATTCTGCATTATACCAAAGGCCAAATAAATTATTTTCCTTAGCCCTAACGGAACTGAGATGTCTTTTAAACGCTAGGATGAGACACGTATTTTAAGTGCAAAATTGATAGGCATGGGAGATAAGTACAAATTACGCTAAGAAAAGCAACGCGAACCTATATTTTTGGACCAAAAATACTGTCCTAATAACTTTTCTTTATTTCTAGCAAGGTTTCGTTTAAAAATCAACTTTCTAAAGTCTGTATCTCGAAAAAGGCTATCATTGTCGCCTATGGGAAATTAATTGTTTATTTCAATCTATACAGCGTCGACATTTCTTTATCATAGTGCTCAAAAGTGTCAAAACAGTAATTTTACTTGATATTTGATGTGAAACCGTATTTTTGGTGACAAATGAATTATTGATTAACTAGTTTTTAAGCTATAGTCTGTTTCATATTTGTATTGCGTTTTACCTTAGAAACAAGGGTGGGTTCGACTTTTGACTTACTGTGGAGAGAATATGTCATTTTCTAAACTTCTGCTGATTTGTTTGAAAATAGCACGTACACGTCTAGAGTTTGGATATACAAATCGATTTTTAAATATGACAATCTCGATCCAAGTGCTGTTATCGAAATTACCAAATTCAGTGAAAATGTACAGAAATGATCCCTTCGAACATTGAAATGTTCACTGAATGGCAGACTATAAAAATTAGAATAGGCATGACATTTTGTAGTTAACGAATAGTTTTCGATGTTTAAACACAAATATTTACACATTTTCATATTTTGAAATGCTATAGTCTGTTTCAAAATGTACTTTTATACGAAAATGGTTTCATTTAAAACTGTTGTTCAAAATTCACCGTAGTAGTTACATATTGGATCGGTTTTGGTATCAATATAATCAGTACTTGATGACATATAAAGAATCATTGGAGAAAGTGGACATTATCTTCAGGCCCTTTTAGCAGTACCGCATTTACTCAAAAATCTGAATTTTTTTTTCACATTTTTGACTGGGGTCACCTCTGATAAAAATTGTGAAAATTCAGAGAGTAATGCCAGAACGTTTTGAAGATGATTTTGTGTGGCATATATATTTGTGCATCAAACGAACTATGAATTGCATGATTCTAGAAAGTATTAAATACCGTATAGGTTACAATACACCATTAGATTTTATGGGCGCAGCCATTTTATGAGCATAACATGGTATTCAGAATTAAAGTATAGCTAATCCTGATTGGTTGATATGTGCGCTCGTTATTTTTGTTATTAGAGACTTCCATTCTGCATTATACCAAAGGCCAAATAAATTATTTTCCTTAGCCCTAACGGAACTGAGATGTCTTTTAAACGCTAGGATGAGACACGTATTTTAAGTGCAAAATTGATAGGCATGGGAGATAAGTACAAATTACGCTAAGAAAAGCAACGCGAACCTATATTTTTGGACCAAAAATACTGTCCTAATAACTTTTCTTTATTTCTAGCAAGGTTTCGTTTAAAAATCAACTTTCTAAAGTCTGTATCTCGAAAAGGCTATCATTGTCGCCTATGGGAAATTAATTGTTTATTTCAATCTATACAGCGTCGACATTTCTTTATCATAGTGCTCAAAAGTGTCAAAAACAGTAATTTTACTTGATATTTGATGTGAAACCGTATTTTTTGGTGACAAATGAATTATTGATTAACTAGTTTTTAAGCTATAGTCTGTTTCATATTTGTATTGCGTTTTACCTTAGAAACAAGGGTGGGTTCGACTTTTGACTTACTGTGGAGAGAATATGTCATTTTCTGAACTTCTGCTGATTTGTTTGAAAAAAGCACGTACACGTCTAGAGTTTGGATATACAAATCGATTTTTAAATATGATAATCTCGATCCAAGTGCTGTTATCGAAATTACCAAATTCAGTGAAAATGTATAGAAATGATCCCCTTCGAACATTGAAATGTTCACTGGAATGGCAGACTATAAAAATTAGAATAGGCATGACATTTTGTAGTTAACGAATAGTTTTCGATGTTTAAACACAAATATTTACACATTTTTATATTTTGAAATGCTATAGTCTGTTTCAAAATGTACTTTTATACGAAAATGGTTTCATTTAAAACTGTTGTTCAAAATTCACCGTAGTAGTTACATATTGGATCGGTTTTGGTATCAATATAATCAGTACTTGATGACATATAAAGAATCATTGGAGAAAGTGGACATTATCTTCAGGCCCTTTTTAGCAGTACCGCATTTACTCAAAAAATCTGAATTTTTTTTTTCACATTTTTTGACTGGGGTCACCTCTGATAAAAAATTGTGAAAATTCAGAGAGTAATGCCAGAACGTTTTGAAGATGATTTTGTGTGGCATATATATTTGTGCATCAAACGAACTATGAATTGCATGATTCTAGAAAGTATTAAATACCGTATAGGTTACAATACACCATTAGATTTTATGGGCGCAGCCATTTTATGAGCATAACATGGTATTCAGAATTAAGAGTATAGCTAATCCTGATTGGTTGATATGTGCGCTCGTTATTTTTGTTATTAGAGACTTCGTGCATTCTGCATTATACCAAAGGCCAAATAAATTATTTTCCTTAGCCCTAACGGAACTGAGATGTCTTTTAAACGCTAGGATGAGACACGTATTTTAAGTGCAAAATTGATAGGCATGGGAGATAAGTACAAATTACGCTAAGAAAAGCAACGCGAACCTATATTTTTGGACCAAAAATACTGTCCTAATAACTTTTCTTTATTTCTAGCAAGGTTTCGTTTAAAAATCAACTTTCTAAAGTCTGTATCTCGAAAAGGCTATCATTGTCGCCTATGGGAAATTAATTGTTTATTTCAATCTATACAGCGTCGACATTTCTTTATCATAGTGCTCAAAAGTGTCAAAACAGTAATTTTACTTGATATTTGATGTGAAACCGTATTTTTGGTGACAAATGAATTATTGATTAACTAGTTTTTAAGCTATAGTCTGTTTCATATTTGTATTGCGTTTTACCTTAGAAACAAGGGTGGGTTCGACTTTTGACTTACTGTGGAGAGAATATGTCATTTTCTAAACTTCTGCTGATTTGTTTGAAAATAGCACGTACACGTCTAGAGTTTGGATATACAAATCGATTTTTAAATATGACAATCTCGATCCAAGTGCTGTTATCGAAATTACCAAATTCAGTGAAAATGTACAGAAATGATCCCCTTCGAACATTGAAATGTTCACTCGAATGGCAGACTATAAAAATTAGAATAGGCATGACATTTTGTAGTTAACGAATAGTTTTCGATGTTTAAACACAAATATTTACACATTTTTCATATTTTGAAATGCTATAGTCTGTTTCAAAAATGTACTTTTATACGAAAATGGTTTCATTTAAAACTGTTGTTCAAAATTCACCGTAGTAGTTACATATTGGATCGGTTTTGGTATCAATATAATCAGTACTTGATGACATATAAAGAATCATTGGAGAAAGTGGACATTATCTTCAGGCCCGTTTTAGCAGTACCGCATTTACTCAAAAAATCTGAATTTTTTTTTTCACATTTTTTGACTGGGGTCACCTCTGATAAAAAATTGTGAAAATTCAGAGAGTAATGCCAGAACGTTTTGAAGATGATTTTTGTGTGGCATATATATTTGTGCATCAAACGAACTATGAATTGCATGATTCTAGAAAGTATTAAATACCGTATACAGCGTCGACATTTCTTTATCATAGTGCTCAAAACGTGTCAAAAACAGTAATTTTACTTGATATTTGATGTGAAACCGTATTTTTTGGTGACAAATGAATTATTGATTAACTAGTTTTTAAGCTATAGTCTGTTTCATATTTGTATTGCGTTTTACCTTAGAAACAAGGGTGGGTTCGACTTTTGACTTACTGTGGAGAGAATATGTCATTTTCTAAACTTCTGCTGATTTGTTTGAAAATAGCACGTACACGTCTAGAGTTTGGATATACAAATCGATTTTTAAATATGACAATCTCGATCCAAGTGCTGTTATCGAAATTACCAAATTCAGTGAAAATGTACAGAAATGATCCCCTTCGAACATTGAAATGTTCACTCGAATGGCAGACTATAAAAATTAGAATAGGCATGACATTTTGTAGTTAACGAATAGTTTTCGATGTTTAAACACAAATATTTACACATTTTCCTATTTTGAAATGCTATAGTCTGTTTCAAAATGTACTTTTATACGAAAATGGTTTCATTTAAAACTGTTGTTCAAAATTCACCGTAGTAGTTACATATTGGATCAGTTTTGGTATCAATATAATCAGTACTTGATGACATATAAAGAATCATTGGAGAAAGTGGACATGATCTTCAGGCCCTTTTAGCAGTACCGCATTTACTCAAAAATCTGAATTTTTTTTCACATTTTTGACTGGGGTCACCTCTGATAAAAATTGTGAAAATTCAGAGAGTAATGCCAGAACGTTTTGAAGATGATTTTGTGTGGCATATATATTTGTGCATCAAACGAACTATGAATTGCATGATTCTAGAAAGTATTAAATACCGTTTACAATACACCATTAGATTTTATGGGCGCAGCCATTTTATGAGCATAACATGGTATTCAGAATTAAGAGTATAGCTAATCCTGATTGGTTGATATCGTTATTTTTGTTATTAGAGATATTCTGCATTATGCCAAATAAATTATTTTCCTTAGCCCTAACGGAACTGAGATGTAAACGCTAGGATGAGACACGTATTTTTAAGTGCAAAATTGATAGGCATGGGAGATAAGTACAAATTACGCTAAGAAAAGCAACGCGAACCTATATTTTTGGACCAAAAATACTGTCCTAATAACTTTTCTTTAATTCTAGCAAGGTTTCGTTTAAAAATCAACTTTCTAAAGTCTGTATCTCGAAAAGGTTATCATTGTCGCCTATGGAAATTAATTGTTTATTTCAATCTATACAGCGTCGACATTTCTTTATCATAGTGCTCAAAAGTGTCAAAAACAGTAATTTACTTGATATTTTGTGAAACCGTATTTTTGGTGACAAATGAATTATTGATTAACTAGTTTTTAAGCTATAGTCTGTTTCATATTTGTATTGCGTTTTACCTTAGAAACAAGGGTGGGTTCGACTTTTGACTTACTGTGGAGAGAATATGTCATTTTCTGAACTTCTGCTGATTTGTTTGAAAAAAGCACGTACACGTCTAGAGTTTGGATATACAAATCGATTTTTAAACATGACAATCTCGATCCAAGTGCTGTTATCGAAATTACCAAATTCAGTGAAAATGTACAGAAATGATCCCCTTCGAACATTGAAATGTTCACTCGAATGGCAGACTATAAAAATTAGAATAGGCATGACATTTTGTAGTTAACGAATAGTTTTCGATGTTTAAACACAAATATTTACACATTTTTCATATTTTGAAATGCTATAGTCTGTTTCAAAAATGTACTTTTATACGAAAATGGTTTCATTTAAAACTGTTGTTCAAAATTCACCGTAGTAGTTACATATTGGATCAGTTTTGGTATCAATATAATCAGTACTTGATGACATATAAAGAATCATTGGAGAAAGTGGACATGATCTTCAGGCCGTTTTAGCAGTACCGCATTTACTCAAAAATCTGAATTTTTTTTCACATTTTTGACTGGGGTCACCTCTGATAAAAATTGTGAAAATTCAGAGAGTAATGCCAGAACGTTTTGAAGATGATTTTGTGTGGCATATATATTTGTGCATCAAACGAACTATGAATTGCATGATTTCAGAAAGTATTAAATACCGTATAGGTTACAATACACCATTAGATTTTATGGGCGCAGCCATTTTATGAGCATAACATGGTATTCAGAATTAAGAGTATAGCTAATCCTGATTGGTTGATATGTGCGCTCGTTATTTTTGTTATTAGAGACTTCGTACATTCTGCATTATACCAAAGGCCAAATAAATTATTTTCCTTAGCCCTAACGGAACTGAGATGTCTTCTAAACGCTAGGATGAGACACGTATTTTTAAGTGCAAAATTGATAGGCATGGGAGATAAGTACAAATTACGCTAAGAAAAGCAACGCGAACCTATATTTTTGGACCAAAAATACTGTCCTAATAACTTTTCTTTAATTCTAGCAAGGTTTCGTTTAAAAATCAACTTTCTAAAGTCTGTATCTCGAAAAGGCTATCATTGTCGCCTATGGGAAATTAATTGTTTATTTCAATCTATACAGCGTCGACATTTCTTTATCATAGTGCTCAAAAGTGTCAAAACAGTAATTTGACTTGATATTTGATGTGAAACCGTATTTTTGGTGACAAATGAATTATTGATTAACTAGTTTTAAGCTATAGTCTGTTTCATATTTGTATTGCGTTTTACCTTAGAAACAAGGGTGGGTTCGACTTTTGACTTACTGTGGAGAGAATATGTCATTTTCTGAACTTCTGCTGATTTGTTTGAAAAAAGCACGTACACGTCTAGAGTTTGGATATACAAATCGATTTTTAAATATGATAATCTCGATCCAAGTGCTGTTATCGAAATTACCAAATTCAGTGAAAATGTATAGAAATGATCCCCTTCGAACATTGAAATGTTCACTGGAATGGCAGACTATAAAAATTAGAATAGGCATGACATTTTGTAGTTAACGAATAGTTTTCGATGTTTAAACACAAATATTTACACATTTTTCATATTTTGAAATGCTATAGTCTGTTTCAAAAATGTACTTTTATACGAAAATGGTTTCATTTAAAACTGTTGTTCAAAATTCATCGTAGTAGTTACATATTGGATCGGTTTTTGGTATCAATATAATCAGTACTTGATGACATATAAAGAATCATTGGAGAAAGTGGACATTATCTTCAGGCCCTTTTAGCAGTACCGCATTTACTCAAAAATCTGAATTTTTTTTCACATTTTTTGACTGGGGTCACCTCTGATAAAAAATTGTGAAAATTCAGAGAGTAATGCCAGAACGTTTTGAAGATGATTTTTGTGTGGCATATATATATGTGCATCTAACGAACTATAAATTGCATGATTCTAGAAAGTATTAAATACCGTATACAGCGTCGACATTTCTTTATCATAGTGCTCAAAAAGTGTCAAAAACAGTGATTTTACTTGATATTTGATGTGAAACCGTATTTTTTGGTGACAAATGAATTATTGATTAACTAGTTTTTAAGCTATAGTCTGTTTCATATTTGTATTCCGTTTTACCTTAGAAACAAGGGTGGGTTCGACTGTTGACTTACTGTGGAGAGAATATGTCATTTTCTGAACTTCTGCTGATTTGTTCGAAAAAAGCACGTACACGTCTAGAGTTTGGATATACAAATCGATTTTTAAATATGACAATCTCGATCCAAGTGCTGTTATCGAAATTACCAAATTCAGTGAAAATGTACAGAAATGATCCCTTCGAACATTGAAATGTTCACTGAATGGCAGACTATAAAAATTAGAATAGGCATGACATTTTGTAGTTAACGAATAGTTTTCGATGTTTAAACACAAATATTTACACATTTTTATATTTTGAAATGCTATAGTCTGTTTCAAAATGTACTTTTATACGAAAATGGTTTCATTTAAAACTGTTGTTCAAAATTCACCGTAGTAGTTACATATTGGATCGGTTTTGGTATCAATATAATCAGTACTTGATGACATATAAAGAATCATTGGAGAAAGTGGACATTATCTTCAGGCCCTTTTAGCAGTACCGCATTTACTCAAAAATCTGAATTTTTTTCACATTTTTGACTGGGGTCACCTCTGATAAAAATTGTGAAAATTCAGAGAGTAATGCCAGAACGTTTTGAAGATGATTTTTGTGTGGCATATATATTTGTGCATCAAACGAACTATGAATTGCATGATTTCAGAAAGTATTAAATACCGTATAGGTTACAATACACCATTAGATTTTATGGGCGCAGCCATTTTATGAGCATAACATGGTATTCAGAATTAAGAGTATAGCTAATCCTGATTGGTTGATATGTGCGCTCGTTATTTTTGTTATTAGAGACTTCGTACATTCTGCATTATACCAAAGGCCAAATAAATTATTTTCCTTAGCCCTAACGGAACTGAGATGTCTTTTAAACGCTAGGATGAGACACGTATTTTTAAGTGCAAAATTGATAGGCATGGGAGATAAGTACAAATTACGCTAAGAAAAGCAACGCGAACCTATATTTTTTGGACCAAAAAATACTGTCCTAATAACTTTTCTTTAATTCTAGCAAGGTTTCGTTTAAAAAATCAACTTTCTAAAGTCTGTATCTCGAAAAGGCTATCATTGTCGCCTATGGGGAAATTAATTGTTTATTTCAATCTATACAGCGTCGACATTTCTTTATCATAGTGCTCAAAAAGTGTCAAAAACAGTAATTTTACTTGATATTTGATGTGAAACCGTATTTTTTGGTGACAAATGAATTATTGATTAACTAGTTTTTAAGCTATAGTCTGTTTCATATTTGTATTGCGTTTTACCTTAGAAACAAGGGTGGGTTCGACTTTTGACTTACTGTGGAGAGAATATGTCATTTTCTAAACTTCTGCTGATTTGTTTGAAAATAGCACGTACACGTCTAGAGTTTGGATATACA
Organism: Mytilus coruscus; assembly: GCA_017311375.1. Classification (NCBI taxonomy): domain Eukaryota; kingdom Metazoa; phylum Mollusca; class Bivalvia; order Mytilida; family Mytilidae; genus Mytilus; species Mytilus coruscus. Next base: position 37,686,870 of record CM029606.1, on the reverse strand, counting down.
AATCGATTTTAAATATGGTAATCTCGATCCAAGTGCTGTTATCGAAATTACCAAATTCAGTGAAAATGTACAGAAATGATCCCCTTCGAACATTGAAATGTTCACTCGAATGGCAGACTATAAAAATTAGAATAGCATGCCATTTTGTAGTTAACGAATAGTTTTCGATGTTTAAACACAAATATTTACACATTTTTCATATTTTGAAATGCTATAGTCTGTTTCAAAAATGTACTTTTATACGAAAATGGTTTCATTTAAAACTGTTGTTCAAAATTCACCGTAGTAGTTACATATCGGATCGGTTTTGGTATCAATATAATCAGTACTTGATGACATATAAAGAATCATTGGAGAAAGTGGACATTATCTTCAGGCCCTTTTAGCAGTACCGCATTTACTCAAAAATCTGAATTTTTTTTCACATTTTTGACTGGGGTCATCTCTGATAAAAATTGTGAAAATTCAGAGAGTAATGCCAGAACGTTTTGAAGATGATTTTGTGTGGCATATATATTTGTGCATCAAACGAACTATGAATTGCATGATTCTAGAAAGTATTAAATACCGTATAGGTTACAATACACCATTAGATTTTATGGGCGCAGCCATTTTATGAGCATAACATGGTATTCAGAATTAAGAGTATAGCTAATCCTGATTGGTTGATATGTGCGCCCGTTATTTTTTGTTATTAGAGACTTCGTGCATTCTGCATTATACCAAAGGCCAAATAAATTATTTTCCTTAGCCCTAACGGAACTGAGATGTCTTTTAAACGCTAGGATGAGACACGTATTTTTAAGTGCAAAATTGATAGGCATGGGAGATAAGTACAAATTACGCTAAGAAAAGCAACGCGAACCTATATTTTTTGGACCAAAAAATACTGTCCTAATAACTTTTCTTTGATTCTAGCAAGGTTTCGTTTAAAAAATCAACTTTCTAAAGTCTGTATCTCGAAAAAGGCTATCATTGTCGCCTATGGGGAAATTAATTGTTTATTTCAATCTTTAATAGACGAGCGGTTAACACGTTGGACTTGCAAAAGAGGGGATATGGGATCGAATCTAATGCTCCCTCGGTTAGATTTTTATCAAGAATTTTTAACCTATTTTGAATGATAGTTTCATTAACAGTGATATTTTAATGAAATTTTGATTAAAGTATTTAAAATTCCCACAATATATGCATGACGATAATTACACATGCGTATATGTACATACAGGATATTGCACAACAAAGCCAGTACAGCTTAAATAGTTAAATTTTCCTAATAGATATCGGGTGAGCCGTAGCTTAGTGGATAATTGACTATATATATAGCAACTTACTAATGAGCCTAAAGCATCTAGTTCTATCCTTGTCTGTTGAGTCTCGGCTCGGCAACAGGGATACCACTTCGCCAACTCGACACTCACTCTTTTTATTTTATTATATCAAATGTATTTTTCTTTTAGCTAAGTTTTGTGGATAATTTTGGAAATGCATAGGAAATGAACCTTTAATTCTTGTTTCCCTATCGGAATAAAGGTTGTGCGTGTTTCATTGAAATGTTTACTTAATATATGGATCCTTCTGTTATAGAAGTGAAAATACCTATAGATACTATCTTTCTATATAGTGAAAAGGAAGTGCCCTCCGTACATTTTTTTTATCACATTTTTGGCAGAAATTAATTCTTTTTCTCAGTTCGTGTATGTTTTATATTTCGGATTATTTTTATCATGATCTTTAGTCTTAGTGTTGCATTATACATCATCATATTATGGGATAAAGAATAAAATATCCCTTTTCACAGGATGGAGCTGATACAAGGCGTACACTGAAAGCATACGAAAACTCGACGACTCGGCATTAATTCTTTTTAGTCTGGTTGTGTATCAATATTGTTGTTGTTGTTAACAAATACCTTTCCCTGCTCTGCAGAGAAAAATAAATAATACGTCATTTCTCATATACTCCTCATCGTACGTGTACTCATGTGTTAAACAAAATCATTGATCGTGATGTATAAATAGCCTCAATTTATAATGCGTGCAACAGTTCTGACATCACTAATTATGTCAAGATTTTATTACACTTTAACAGTTTGTCCAATTCCGGAAAAGTATAAAAATGAAATAAAAGCAATAATATTAAAATTTCTTTGGCAAAATAATTCTCATTTAGTAAAATACAAAACAGTAGTTGCGGCTAAAATTGAAGGGGGTTTGAATATCCCTGAAATTCATTTAAGAATGCAAGCTTTTAGATTAAAATTTTTCAGTAAATTTCTAGATTCTAATTGTCAAGCACTTTGGAAGAGTACAATGAAATATTTTATAAACAAAATAGAAAATATGAAAATCGCCGAAAATATTGCGTATGCTTGCTTTAATTTAAATCAGATAAAAATCTTACCAAAATTTTACCAAGAAATGATCCAAGCATATTATGCAATTAAATCCAAAGTTGATTTCAATATACACGTCCAGCATATCTATGAAAATCCGTTGTTTTGTAATCCGGTTATTAATGTGAAAGGCAAAGCACTGTTGTACAGAGAATTCATAAATTCCGGTATTGTTAAAATCAAAGATATTTGCTACGAATTTATTCCAGGTTTTCTTTCAAAAGATTCAATCATTGAAATAGTACAAGAAAATACCCAGAATTACGAAGTTGGGTTATCATAAATGCATACGGAAGAATTTTAAATGCAATACCGCAACTGTGGAAAACGAATTAACAGCAATAAATCAAGTTAATGTTGACAGATTTCCTTGTCGGAACAAATGTGACCGAATTCTCGAAGGCTACTACAAAATTTTCTATAAACTCCTCCTACAAAGTTTTTCCGAGCCGCCCACATCAGAAATGTTTTGTTGAAACACTTCCCTTCAATGTGTTTTCGTGCCTTGTACCGGGTTGTCAATCAATGTCATATCCCACCTGAGTGTATTAGTCTAAATTATAGGGTGGCAACAAACACTATATTTACGCTTGATAAACTACAACGTATAAACAAGGTAGATAGTAACATGTGTTTGTCATGCAAATCATGCCCTGAGGATATGTTTCACCTTTGGAGTAGTTGTCCGTTTCAGATCGATTTCAAACGGTATTTAATTGACATAATACACAATGTACTTTTAAAAGATACACAACATCCAATCATGGATTATGATCAGTTGATCTTACATGGATATTTAGTCAATACAAAAGCAGTTAACAAATATTTTGTCAATTTTCTACTAAGTGTTGCAAGATTGTCAATATATAAAGCAAGACAAATAAAAATTTACGAAGAAAAAGATATAGGTACAAAAAGATTATTTATATTTACAATACACAAATATATTGAATATGAACACACATATTACAAAATGACCAACAAATTACATCTTTTTATTAAATATTTTGTGGAAAAGAATCCGCTGCTGCTGTACATGTACGAATCGGGTAGCTACAAACTTTTAATTTAAAACGTCTATCAGTAGACGTGAAGGTATAAAGACTTTAAGAGTTATTCCTCTTGTATCAATATGTGTATTTTAGTGCCTGTGATAGATGATATTTTATATTTTAAAAATTGATAACTATTTTGAGCTCTCATAGACAATGAATATTATTTCGAGCTTTGTATAGACACCAAACATACAATTTAGATGGAATTCTGTTAAGATTTACTAACACATAACTTGGTAAATTAACAAAATTGTTTTAAATACTAGTGAATTCGGAGATTTGCCGATTCACATTTTATTGTACATATTGTGAATAAAAATTTTATTGAATGAGAAAAAAAAAAACACGTTGGACTTGCAAAGAGGGATATGGGATCGAATCTAATACTCCCTCGGTTAGATTTTTATCAAGAATTTTAACCTATTTTGAATGATAGTTTCATTAACAGTGATAATTTAATGAAATGTTGATTAAAGTATTTAAAATTCCACAATATATGCATGACGATAATTACACATGCGTATATGTACATACAGGATATTGCACAACAAAGCCAGTACAGTTTAAATAGTTAAATTTTCCTAATAGATATCGGGTGAGCCGTAGCTTAGTGGATAATTGACTATATATATATAGCAACTTACTAATGAGCCTAAAGCATCTAGTTCTATCCTTGTCTGTTGAGTCTCGGCTCGGCAACAGGGATACCACTTCGCCAACTCGACACTCACTCTTTTATTTTATTATATCAAATGTATTTTCTTTTAGCTAAGTTTTTGTGGATAATTTTGGAAATGCATAGGAAATGAACCTTTAATTCTTGTTTCCCTATCGGAATAAAGGTTGTGCGTGTTTCATTGAAATGTTTACTTAATATATGGATCCTTCTGTTATAGAAGTGAAAATACCTATAGATACTATCTTTCTATATAGTGAAAAGGAAGAGCACGACGACAAAATATTAAGTGCCCTCCGTACATTTTTTTTTATCACATTTTTTGGCAGAAATTAATTCTTTTTTCTCAGTTCGTGTATGTTTTATATTTCGGATTATTTTTTATCATGATCTTTAGTCTTAGTGTTGCATTATACATCATCATATATGGGAGAAAGAATAAAATATCCCTTTTCACAGGATGGAGCTGATACGTACAAGGCGTACAAAAGCATACGAAAACTCTACGACTCGGCAATAATTCTTTTTAGTATGGTTGTGTATCAATATTGTTGTTGTTGTTAACAAATACCTTTCCCTGCTCTGCAGAGAAAAAATAAATAATGCGTCATTTCTCATATACTCCTCATCGTATGTGTACTCATGTGTTAAACAAAATTATTGATCGTGATGTATAAATAGCCTCAATTTATAAATCTTATGTTTACATTCTTTAATAGACGAGCGGTTTACACGTTGGACTTGCAAAAGGGGATATGGGATCGAATCTAATACTCCCTCGGTTAGATTTTTATCAAGAATTTTAACCTATTTTGAATGATAGTTTCATTAACAGTGATATTTTAATGAAATGTTGATTAAAGTATTTAAAATTCCCACAATATATGCATGACGATAATTACACATGCGTATGTACATACAGGATATTGCACAACAAAGCCAGTACAGTTTAAATAGTTAAATTTTCCTAATAGATATCGGGTGAGCCGTAGCTTAGTGGATAATTGACTATATATATAGCAACTTACTAATGAGCCTAAAGCATCTAGTTCTATCCTTGTCTGTTGAGTCTCGGCTCGGCAACAGGGATACCTCTTCGCCAACTCGACACTCACTCTTTTCATTTTATTATATCAAATGTATTTTCTTTTAGCTTAGTTTTTGTGGATAATTTTGAAATGCATAGGAAATGAACCTTTACTGATTCTTGTTTCCCTATCGGAATAAAGGTTGTGCGTGTTTCATTGAAATGTTTATTTAATATATGGATCTTTCTGTTATAGAAGTGAAAATACCTATAGATACTATCTTTCTATATAGTGAAAAGGAAGAGCACACGACAAAAATTAAGTGCCCTCCGTACATTTTTTTTATCACATTTTTGGCAGAAATTAATTCTTTTTCTCAGTTTGTGTATGTTTTATATTTCGGATTATTTTTATCATGATCTTTAGTCTTAGTGTTGCATTATACATCATCATATATGGGATAAAGAATAAAAATATCCCTTTTTCAGAGGATGGAGCTGGACTTCCGGTTTTGGATTTGGACAACGAAGACGTGCCTTCTAAACCAGAGAAAAATCTGATAAGTTTGTGTTGTACGACTAGCCATCTGTTGATGGTTAGTCATTATTATTCCATATATTGTTTTAGTAGAACTATTTGTGGCCATATTTAGTGCATTTTGGACACTTAGTAAGACTTTCTCACCTCCCTTCACCATGTCTGGTGGAAGGGGGGATGGTCGTTCCATTAAGGAAAAAACTGTGTTGGTGGATGTAGGTGATAACCGGACTATAAAAGCTGCCGATGTCATCGCTAATGTGGAAAAAGAAATTGGTGAGGGAACAGTCCTTGCATGTGTTCCAAAAAGCGGTAATAGTTATGAGCTTACGTTGACTGATAAAGATGCTTTGGATTTGATAGTTGATACAGGCTTTAAGGTGAATGACTCAAATTTTAAACCTAGAGCTATTTTTTCTCGTGACAAAGTTGTCAGTTTTTTCAACGTGTCACATTATGTGCTCGACTCTGAAATACGGGAGAAACTACAGGAGTTTGGTGTAACACTCAAGTCGCCCATTAAGCGGAAAATGCACCCTGGTACGGACGTCGCTAATGGTACACGGTTTGAAGTAGTCAGATTTTCCCTGAACGACAAAGTCTACCATATACTCTGAAACTTTCAACTGGCGTGAGTTCATTCGAATATATAAGAGTAGTCCATGACGAACAGAAGAGAGTATGTACCCAGTGTTTTGAAACAAGTCATGTTTATGCAAACTGTCCTGATAACATTTGCTACAAGTGTAAACGCTTCGGACATCTAGCAAGAGCTTGTCAAACTCCGCCGTGTAAAACATGTCATAAAGTGTTATCATACTGTCGGTGTGAGCCGGTTTGGAACAGGGTAGAAATGAAAATGAAACAACTAATGATGACACAGAAAACGATATAAATGCTAACAACTCAGAAAATGAAACAAATTCTGACATTCCTGAACATGAAACAATTTTGAACATCAAGAAAATGATGGTATGAACGAGAATGAAGCTGAAGACGAGCACATGGATGGGGCCAATGGTGATGATGATAACATGGAGCAGAGTGATGATGACGATGATAACACGGCGAAAAGTGACAGTGATGATGATACCATAGAGGAAAGTGATGCTGACGACGATGCCAAAGATGAACAATTTGATGAAAACGCTAAAAAAGACAATGATGTTATAGTTTCCGATGAAAAACAAGTGTCTGGTGTTGATAATGATGAACTAGATTTGATGACTGATGATGAACATGAAACAAGAAACAGTAAATGTTGATAATAAAATGCATAAAAAAGGGGGGTCTAGCCCATCAAAATTAGAACCACAGCCAGTTCCTCGTGGGCCTAATTTGAATGATACTGTTGGTAAAAATACAGAAGTTGGTGAATCTAAGGAAGCTGATATTGAAATGACCGACGAGGAATTAGCTGCGAATATGAGTAAAGTTAGGAGGAAACGTTTGGTTACATCTCCAAAATTTACTTCAGATGAGCTTAAAAAATTTAGGAGGGAACCCAGGAATAAAGAATCAAATTCAAGTTCATAGGTACAATCTTACTTTCTTTCTTACTTTTTGAACTGATGGTTAATATTGTAATCTATTAATGCTAATGGTTTGAGGGATCAGTCAAAATTCCAAAAGTTTTGTTCTTTTTGTTCGGAAAATTATTATGATGTTGTAGCTATCCAAGAAACTTTTTGGTCAGATGATTTAGTTACTAGTTTTTCTAAGTTTTGGAATGGTAAAATATTTTACTCGTGTGCTGAAACACATAGACAAGGTGTTGCTTTTTTGATAAGTAAAAAGGTTGAACATGAAGTAAATTATATACAAAGTTTTGACGGTAGATGTGTACATATTCAATTACAACAAGATGATCAATTAATAAATATTGTTAATTGATACGCACCTAATTCTGTTCTTGAGAGAACTACCTTTTCGAAAATTTGAGTGGAAAATTGATAAATACAGAAAATATTATTTTGTTGGGTGATATGAACACATCTATGTCAAAACTTGACAGGTGCGGAAAAACACAACACACAGAAGACAAATCATACAAAACAATAAATCAGTTGTGCGAAAATTTTAATATTTATGATATATGGCGAGAAGAAATCCTACGTCACGAATATTCTCTTGGCGTCGAGTTGTACAAAATAATTTAATTCAGAGTAGATTGGATTTTATATTTATTCCAAAGTCTTTTCTGTATTTGTGAAGAACGTTTATTATAAACATAATGCGTTCAGCGATCATTCTTTTGTAAATCTGAATATAGATTTTAGTGAAATTGAAAGAGGCCCGGGTTTATGGATATTTAATAACAAATTGCTAGATGACGAAGATTTTGTAAATAAAATTAATAGATTAATTGAAACCGAAAACAATGTCCTCTTTATGACGAAGAACCTTTGGTTTGGTATGATAATTTAAAATATAAAATAAAACAATTAGCAAAAGTTATTGCGCAAGATAAATCCCGTGCCGAAAAATCGGAATATTTTAAAATTCAAAGAGAATTCGAAAAAAATTCATTAGCCTTAGCTAATAATGAAATTGTTGACTTGAATAAATTTGAGGAAGTTAAATTGAAATTAAAATGTCATGAAGAAAACATTTGTAAAGGCGCAATTTTGCGTTCTAAAGCCCATTGGGCAATAGATGGTGACAAAAATTCTAAATATTTTTTACAACTTGAAAAATATAAACAAAACTGTAATGTTATAAAAGAATTAAAAATAGTGATAATAATATAGTCACATCTACGGAGGCAATTCTTGATGAAGTTCATAAATTTTATAAAGATTTATATTCTTGTACATCAATAAACAAAGATAAAGCAAATGAAATTTTAAATTTTATTTCCGAAAAAGTTTCTGAAGATGATATGGAAAATTTAGAAGCCGAATTTAGTTTAGATGACATAAAAGCCGCTTTATTAAGTATGTCTAAAAATAAATCCCCGGGTCCCGATGGACTAACTGTAGAATTCTTTTGTCAATTCTTCCATTTGTTCGGAGAAATATTTTTGAAAATTTTTAAAGCCACTGAAGAAGAAAAACTTATGACAAGATCTATGAGACATGGCATAATTACTTTGGTCTATAAAATAAAGGGACAAAAATATGTTGAAAACTTTAGACCCATTTCCTTGTTATGTGTGGATTATAAAATAATGGCTAGAATAATGTCTAATAGACTAAAATTTGTTTTGCCGAAATTGATTTCTATTTTTCAAACGTGTTGTATCCCTGGACGAGATATTGCAGATACAACTGCAAGCATTAGAGATTTAATTGAAATCATTGAAAACGATGATTTAGAAGCTTTTCTTATAAAAATTGACCAGGAAAAGGCTTTTGACAAAGTTGATCATGATTATTTATATTTAGTTTTAGAAAAATTTGGCTTTGGTCCAAAATTCATTCAGTGGATAAAAATATTTTATAAAAATGTAAACAGTAGCGTAAAATGTAATGGCTTTTTAACAAAATATGTTAAACTAAATAATTCAATAAAACAAGGATGTCCCGTGTCTGCTCTCCTTTACGTTCTAGTTGCGGAACCATTAGGGCAGGCCATAATAAAGAATAAAAATATCAAAGGTGTTGATATTCCAAATTCAAATAAAGAGGCAAACATTTTTCAACATGCAGATGATACTAATATTTTTACTGCCGACAAAAATTCTATAAAAGAAACATTTAAAATTTTGAATCTATATAGTGAAGCGTCAGGTGCTAAAATTAATAAACAAAAATCTGAAATTTTATGCTTAGGTTCTGGTAGCATAAATGATCAAGAACTAAATACATTGCAAATTCAGCGTTGCGAAACTGTAACTAAAGTTCTAGGAATTTATGTTGGTAAAGATAAACAGTTATGTGAATTATTGAATTGGGAAGATAAAATTAAAAAATAAAAACAATTTTATTTTTGGAATAAAAGAGATCTAACACTACATGGTAGAGCAGTTGTTCTTACTTCACTTATAATGTCTAGATTTTATTATACTTTAACAGTATGTCCGCTACCAGAAAACATAAAAAACGAAATTCGATTAATAGTTTTAAAATTTCTTTGGCAACATAAGTCCCATTTGGTAAAGTATCAAACAATAATTGGCGAAAAATTAGTAGGAGGTTTAAATATTCCAGATATTTTTCTAAAAATGCAAGCTTTTAGATTAAAATTCCTTAGAAAATATCTTGACCCGAATTGTCAATCAATTTGGAAAAGTGCGCTTGATTATTTCATCACTAAAATTGAAAATATGGATTTAACACAAAATATTGTGTTCACGTATTTGAATTCCAAGCATTTGAAACACTTACCACTTTATTACCAAGAAATGTTTAATGCCTATTATAGAATAAAATCCAAGCTAAAATTTGAAATTGAAATTCAACATGTGTACGATAATCCTATTTTTTGTAATCCAAATATAAAGCTAAACGGTAAAATGCTTCTTTTCGAAAAATTCATTCACTCAGGTTTGATCCAGATAAAAGACATCTGTTATGAAGTTATTCCCGGGTTTTTTACTTCCGGTTCGATAGTAGAAATAATTCAACAAAATTTTCCTGACGAAAAACCACACGAAATAAAAGCTGCATACGACAAGATTTTAAGATGTATTCCTGAAATGTGGAAAATTTTACTGAAATCTATAAACCCGTTAAATACCGAGAGTATTCCGAAATTACGTATTTGTCTAGAAAACGACAGAGAAGTTCCTTTTTTAGGGGCAGTTACAAAATTATTTTACAAACTCTTACTGTCAGAAATGTTTGAAACGCCCACAGCTGAAAAGCATTGGGCGGAGAAATATCCGTCGATCAATTTTACTAAATTATATTCAGTAACCAATCAGAATGGTCTACCTCCTGACTGTCATTGTCTGAACTATAGGATGGTTCACAGGGCTATTTTTACCTTAGAAAAGTTATTTAAATTTGGTCAAGTGGACAGCAACACATGCAAAGCGTGTGGCCTATATATAGAAAACTTGTTACACCTGTTTGCCTTATGTCCGAAGTTGACCCCCATACATAACTTTCTGAAAGATATGTTACACAAAATTTTTATTGATTATCCCCCTTATGTTGTGAATTTGATAAATTATGAGGAACTGATGATATTTGGGTACCTTGGTAGTTCAAAGATTGTGAACACATATTTATTGAACTTTTTTCTGAGTATAGCTAGATTATGCATCTTCAAAACACGCAGTCTTAAAGTGTTTCATGACAAAGAAATAGACACATTGAGACTATTCAAATTTACAATTAGAAAATACATAGAATATGCATACACTTATCACAAAATAAAACATCAACAACAGATCTTCGATAAATATTTTTTACGCAATAATTCCTTACCGCGTATTGAAAACGACAAAATAATTTAATTTTTTTAAACACATGAAATCTATATCAAACTGATTACAATTATTAACTAGCAGTTTCTGAATATTTTGTTTTGAACCGTTAAAAGAACATTACAATTTGGGAAAAACAAGAAAAAAAAAAAGTGTCCGTAAAATGAATGTCAAAAAGGTGTGTTTGACTTTTGAGAAAACATTAGAGTTATCTCTCTTTGGGTATACATTGAATTAATTTTTATCATTGTTTTATAAACACTTGTCTTTTAAAAAATATATCTAGATGGAAATCATTACTAACAAAAAGGTTAATACTAACAACTCTGTACATACCAAAGATGGCACCAAAGAGGTTTGTCTCTTGGTGTTTTTATGTAAATAGTAAATAAATAATTTTAATGATAAAAAAAAAATACACGTTGGACTTGCAAAAGAGGGGATATGGGATCGAATCGTATACTCCCTCGGTTAGATTTTATCAAGAAATTTTAACCTATTTTGAATGATAGTTTCATTAACAGTGATATTTTAAGGAAATGTTGATTCAAGTATTTAAAATTCCCACAATATATGCATGACGATAATTACACATGCGTATGTACATACAGGATATTGCACAACAAAGCCAGTACAGTTTAAATAGTTAAATTTTCCTAATAGATATCGGGTGAGCCGTAGCTTAGTGGATAATTGCTATATAAATATAGCAACATACTAATGAGCCTAAAGCATCTAGTTCTATCCTTGTCTGTTGAGTCTCGGCTCGGCAACAAAGATACCTCTTCGCCAACTCGACACTCACTCTTTTATTTTATTATATCGAAAGTATTTTTCTTTTAGCTTAGTTTGTGTGGATAATTTTGGAAATGCATAGGAAATGAACCTTCTAATTCTTGTTTCCTAACGGAATAAAGGTTGTGCGTGTTTCTTTGAAATGTGTACTTAATATATGGATCCTTCTGTTATAGAAGTGAAAATACCTATAGATACTATCTTTCTATACAGTGAAAAGGAAGAGCACGACGACAAAAAATTAAGTGTCCTCCGTACAATTTTTTTTTATCACATTTTTTGGCAGAAATTAATTCTTTTTTCTCAGTTCGTGTATGTTTTATATTTCGGATTATTTTTTATCATGATCTTTAGTCTTAGTGTTGCATTATACATCATCATATATGGGATAAAGAGTAAAGATACCCCTATTTCACAGGATGGAGCTGATACAAGGCGTACAAAAGCATACGAAAACTCGACGACTCGGCATTAATTCTTTTTAGTCTGGTCGTGTATCAATATTGTTGTTGTTGTTAACAAATACCTTTCCCTGCTCTGCAGAGAAAAAAATAAATAATACGTCATTTCTCATATACTCCTCATCGTACGTGTACTCATGTGTTAAACAAAATCATTGATCATGATGTATAAATAGGCTCAATTTATAAACATTGTTTACATTCTTCAATAGACGAGCGGTTAACACGTTGGACTTGCAAAAGAGGGGATATGGGACCGAATCTTATACTCCCTCGGTTAGATTTTTATCAAGAATTTTTAACCTATTTTGAATGATAGTTTCATTAACAGTGATATTTAAAGGAAATGTTGATCAAAGTATTTAAAATTCCCACAATATATGCATGACGATAATAACACATGCGTATGTACATACAGGATATTGCACAACAAAGCCAGTAGAGTTTAAATAGTTAAAATTTCCTAATAGATATCGGGTGAGCTGTAGCTTAGTGGATAAATGACTATATATATATATATATAGCAACTTACTAATGAGCCTAAAGCATCTAGTTCTATCCTTGTCTGTTGAGTCTCGGCTCGGCAACAGGGATACCTCTTCCATTGCCAAGAATCTGTCCGGTTTAATGGAGATAACCCAATTTGAAAACAATTATTTGTATCGACAAGGACGATAACCCGTCCTCGCTCCATATGGGGCCACTTGCTAATTTGACATATGCGATAAGACGCACAATTACGGGGTTCAACACCCGCTGGTCTGTAAAGATAACTTCAGTGAAAACCAGTACCAGATGTTATCGATAACATAATTTTGATTCATGTTTTCTGTATTTTGATGCAGTTTGTAAAATTAACTAAAGACCGGAGTTCCTATTCGACCTTTGTTGAAACCTGTGACTACTGAATTAGTGTATTAGTCCCAGTTGAAACATTGAAACGGCGCAAGATGTTTATACCCAAACTGGTAAATGAAAAATGCATATAAATAAAAATAGATATTCTTATTCAAAATGAATTTAGCATCAAACTGACTGAAATGTAATTGAAATTTTAGTTCAATAATTGGCCGAAATCTTACGATTATTTTATATATCATAATCAATAGCCTGTCCAGGACTATTCCAAATGTTATAACTTCGTACAACAGTGTACAGGTAAAACTTAATATATTATCCGTGTTTACAGGAAAATAATGTTATTTCGTCTAAGATTGAATAAAAAATCCCAATAGGGATGAAAAATCCCAATTTTGTGGTCAAGGAACCCATTTGAAAACACCTGGAATCATCACTGGGCGACTTCAATTGATAATCAATTTTAAATGTCAAGTGTTCTTGTTAATTTGTTTGAAAGGAACTACTTACAATAGACAACGATATTTTCAATAAAGTTACATTACTTTCTGTACATCTCAGTTTGTTGACCATTTTGAGCCCTGCCAACTTTTAGTTCATGATCCAGCAACTTTGAGTTAATAAGCAATGTTCATGATGTTGCTGTCCATCAGATTGCCTTTTGTTTTATTTTGTGCTGACAGGCACGACATATCTCTGAGTCAACAGATTATTTTGTTCATCTGCCCTAAAAAAGGCGAATACCAAGTTGAAATTAAACAAAAGAAAAGGAACTCTTTGTTAGAGAAGGTAAAAAAGCCAAATTGATATATTTGAATTGTTTACATCTGTTTCCATGGGCTTTTAAAGTTTAATAAAGGTGCATATTTTAGGATTTTATGCATCGTATATACGTGTGTTTACTTAAATTATAGTATGGAGCTTCGAGATATTTGTAAAATGTAAACTATAGACAAATTTTTATAAAACAGTCGATTGTGGTAGGTGCAAATACAAATGGATCTTTTTAGTGCATAAGCATAAATTCCGCCGAAAAGAATTCCACAGAAGTTAATAGATTGATCTTTTTAAAGCATTAATTTGCATATCTGCCTCCAGCGACAGTTTGTGGGAAAATAGAAAGTCGAGTGCACATTTTTTATGTTCGGGCGTGTGTGAGTTGACCATTCTGTCTTGAAAACGTATAAACAAAAATATTTGATACATCATTTTTACTAAAAGTACTTGACGACAGACTTTACAAGTGGATCTTAAAAATGCATAACTTAAAAAAAAAAACTTCATTTATTGTGTGTGTTTTCTATGGTTTGTTTTCAGATGTTTTTGAACTTTGGAAAATTCTACCTGACAACCGATCAGACAATAGTTTTAAGTTGACTAAATGCAGAAAAGTACATTAAATGATGCTCAATAGCAAGTAGATGCATTTGTCTTTTAAAATACAACTGGCTTATAAGGATAGTAATGGTGCTATGTGAATAAATTTTTCGGTTTTCAAGAGCTAAATTGGCAGCGCGTCATCCCTACAATGGCTTCAATTTTTACGATTGTTAAAATTTGCTGGCGTAATGGGGAGATAATTTTGACGAAGTAGAGTCCTGACTGAAAAAGCCATATGAGATTTTGCCATAACGTGCCAATCGTCAAAGTTGTACATCTATGGTCGTACACTTTTTAAGGAATCTCCTCCTCTGCCATAACGGGAACATACAGGAAAGTAGTTTACCTTGTTTACATGCAAGAAGTTTTATCTGAAGATATTAAGAAAAGGCATACAACTTTTTGTTCTTTGAGTCAAAATCTTCCGATTTTCAAGCCCTTCTGTCCTTCCCGTTAAAAATTCAAATCTTTCAGTTTTTTTTTAAATTTCAATCCCAAAAAGTTTGTAAGGTCTCCAATTTTTATTATCATCGATGTCAATCTCTTATATCTATTTTCTGACACTGTTAATTTTTACCTGTAAATCAAAGAACTTGGATAATTATATGGTTTCACTTGACAGCTTGGGTTACAAATATGCTATTAATTAACGTATTTTACCTCAGGCTTACTGCCGTTATGTAAACAATGATCAGTCTATTAGAAAACACTTCATAGAAATTTGAGTAACTTCTCTTGTTTTTCCATGTTTTTCAAGTTATCTTCCTCAAAATAATGTAAATGGGTACAAATTAAAACATAACTAAATTTGTATTCTTTTCAAACGGGATGTTTAAAGACACACCCACGTTCATTTTGATCTATAAAGAGGTTAAACTCCTAACTATCCTACTGTATGTCGATACATTTATTTTTGGCATTGCACTAGTCATGTCTTCTTTGACTGTCCATGACGTTAAAATACTAAATCCCTGGGATGTGTTTTAGTTGATTTTTATTATTAATTGTTTTGGCTTTTAACTATCTGTCAGTAACTGCGAGTACTCTCAAATCATACTTTCTTGTTTATTTGACCTGTTGATACTAATTGTAATGCTTTTTGTTCTTTAATGTTATTCAGGGTTATATCTGGTCTATATACCAGCTTTGATAAGTGTTTGGTACTAATATAAATTTCCACTTCGTACTATGAACATCAAAATTATTTATTTTGTTAAAATATTTCCTTTCTCTATTGTAACTGTATACGTATACCTAACAACAAAATTATTTTATTTACCTGTGTTTAAAGTTATTGCAAATGGCTGATATTTTTGTTCGAGCATATTGTTTTTCTTAAATTGTTTAATATTTCATACCGATATAACATGTTACTTTTATTATTCTTCCCTTAGTTTATTTATTTTGAATTTACATTGTATCATAGGTCAAATTTATTTGTTCAGTGTATGTTCAATGGTGTTAATATGTCCTTTGATTGAGTTAAGCTATTTCAGTTGATATTTTATAGTGTGTCTTTCTATGTTGTGATGTTACACTATTGTTTCAGAAAAAGGGTGAAGGTTTGGTACCATTAAAACGTTTAAACCCGCTGCATTTGTTTGCACCTGTCCTAAGTCAGGAATCTGATGTTCAGTAGTTGTCGTTTGTTGATGTGGTTCATAAGTGTTTCTCGTTTCTCGTTTTTATATAGATTAGACCGTTGGTTTTCCCGTTTGAATGGTTTTACACTAGTAATTTTGGGGCCCTTTATAGCTTACTGTTCGGTGTGAGCCTAGGCTCCGTGTTGAAGACCGTACTTTGACCTATAATGGTTTACATTTATAAATTTTGACTTGGATGGAGAGTTGTCTCATTGGCACTCATACCACATCTTCTTATATCTACAAAATATAAAAGATATACAAATAAACGTAGAATGGTACTAGGTTGGTAATTAAATGATTTTACTTTTTTAGGACATGAAATGTTTTGTTAGGTTACACCTGATGACAAACTGCATTAATTGGTAAGGGAACAAACTTTCAAAAAAGAAAGACCGAAAAGAAATGAAAGGGAAATAAGGAGGTGACAAGACAGTGAAATCTATCCAGTACACATACATTATATTGTTATTTACTTATTAAATTTTATAACTGACTATGAATAGATGCTGGAAAACTCATTTGTGTCTTCAGTAAGTCAAAAGGATTTCTAAGCAATTCTTAACATGACAAAGGCAAAATTGAGGTTAACATCTATCTTATTAAGAGAATACATTAATAGTAAATCTCGTATCTAAAAGAAAAAGGGGGAGTTGAGTTTCATAATAAAATGAACATTTAAAACATCGATAAAAATGTCGATAAAAAAATCTCCAGTTATCGAGGCCTAAACTCCAACTGAAAATTTCAAATCTCCAGTTGTAACTTGACAACTCTGTCACATGTATGAAGTATGTATCATGATGTTTATCGAATACTTATAGAGGGTCATTAAATTTATTTTAGTTGTCACAGAGTTCTGAAAATGTTTCAAGATCGAATCATTACCCAGAGAGCTCCGGTCAAATACAAAATACTGGTACATCCACCAAGGCAAGTGTACAATGATTTACCCCCAAAACACAAATAAAAATGAAAGCAATGTTTAAATCAAGGCCTTCTTTAATGTATTCTCTAACTAAACAAAGACAAAAAAATGCAAATGTCAATCGGAACAATGCAAAACAAATTTAGCAGAAATCAACTTTTTATGATTAAATCGGTGTATATATTAAAGAGATTGAAAATATATTATTGATATTGAATAAATACTACATTACATGCAGTTTTAAAGAATATTCTCATGATACATAGCACACGAGTAAATGATTTGTGTACTTTTATTTCAAGTTGAATATTTTTAGAAATGTTAATTTCATTATTTGACATGAGGACTGCAACTTTACTTTGAGAGGCCTGAAATCTTTTATCAAATTTAAACTTATGCTATTGTCATAACATTTTCAAATATTCGTTGTCAACAGTTTAAATAAAGAAAAGTACCGAATATGTTTATTCTAGAAGTGCAAACTACAGCACCACAAACTTCATGCTTTTAATTATTTTAATTTCATTTACGAAACCAACCATTTATCACATCGACTTCAAGCATTACTATAGTAGATAATGCAAGGAATCATTTACTATATTCTCCTTGCAACGTCATTGACATCACCTACGTTTGTATGACATCAAAAGAGTGATATGTCAGTATGACATCCAAATTGGCTCTCATAAGTTTCTGCGAAAGTCACTGACAATTTAATAACTGAGATGCAGAAATTCTAAATGTCTACATTGAAACCAGGGTTGGCAAAAACCCGGGTTTTATGAGTATTACCCAGCTCAGTGGATGTAAGCAATTATAGGCAACCGTACGGCCTTCAGCAATGAGAAAACCCATACCGTATGGTCGCTATAAAAAGCCCCGACATGAAAAATATGAAACAATTCAATAAAATTGAGAATGGAAATGGGGAATGTGCCAAAGAGACAACAACCCGACCAAAGAGCAGAAAACCGCCCAAGGCCATCAATGGGTCTTCAACACAGGAATTTTTCTATTGAGACTGTTCATGGAGTTTACCAACTATTTTCTATTAATAATGAATGACATACTATTTTTTCCTTTACAGGTACGTGTACGTGTCCAAGCTGGTGAGAGAGTATTTCCTAAGGTTAATGAAGGGGCAGTAGGAACAGCCAGATTGGCAGGGGTATGTAACACTACATTGTATTTTCATGCCACATTCTTTCTCAAAAAAGAAAATGAATAAAACAGTGTTCCGTTCGTTCAGTGGTTTGAGAAAGTCTAAAGTTTGAATCTGACCTCCCTTTTTATGCCCCATTTATGGGCAATATGTTTTTCGGTCATGCGTCCGTTCGTTCGTTCGTCCGTCCGTCCCGCTTCAGGTTAAAGTTTTTGGTCAAGGTAGTTTTTGATTAAGCTGAAATCCAATCAACTTGAAACTTAGTACACATGTTCCCTGTGATATGATCTTTCTAATTTTAATGCCAAATTAGAGTTTTGACACTAATTTCACGGTCCACTGAACATAGTAAATGATAGTACGAGTGGGTCATCCGTGTACTATGGACACATTCTTGTTTTTAATTTACATTGGAGTTCGGTATTTTTATTGTACTTTTTTCAGTAAATGTGGAAAAAACAAACACAAACACATGAAACAGCTTTACTGGACAAAACTGTGTATTAATATATGTAATATGTGAAGTGAGTAGTGTGTGTTCAGCGTGGGATGTAAACTTTCATATATATATTTCAAGTCAGGAGCCTGTAATTCAGTGGTTGTCGTTTGTTGCTGTATATCATATTAATTTTGTATTTCGTTCATTGTTTTTTTAACATAAATTATGCCGTTAGGTTTCTCATTTGAGTTGTTTTACATTTGTTATTTCGGGGCCCTTTATAGCTTACTATGCGGTATGGGTTTTGTTCATTGTTGAAGGCCGTGTGGTGATCTATAATTGTTAACTTCTATGCTATTTGGTCTCTGGTGGAGAGTTATCTCATAAGCAATTAGACCACATCTTTTTTTTTTTATTTGTTATATAAACATCTTTACTGTACTAGTGTACACTTGTCAAATGAATAGTATGTGTTCAGCATTGGAGGTTTTCATAGGGTTGCTGAACATACAAAAACAGCTTTGATGTACTAGTATATACCTAAAGTGAGAAGTGTGTCTTCATCATTTGACTTAAACTATCATGGAGTTAATAAACATACACAAACAGCTTTACTGTACCAGTATTAACATGTGAAGTAAGTATGTGTTTAGCATTAGACATAAACTTTCACAGAGTCGATACAAATAAAAAAACCCAGCTTTTTGGTATTGGTATTGATATGTCAAATTAGAAGTGTGTGTTCAGCATTGGACGTAAACTTTCATCGAGTCGATAAACACAAACAAACAGCGTCATTGTACTACTCTTTAGTGTCAAGTGAGTAGTGTGTGTTCAGCATTGGACATGAATTGTCATCGGGTCGATAGATATATATACAAACAGTTTCACTATACTAGTAGTATGTGTCTAGTCAGAAGTGTGTGCTCAGCATTGATTGTTAATTGTCATCGGGTCAATAAACCACTATAATATTTGATTACTCATTTTAGAATTAAAAAAAAACCTTTTCATCAAAATCAATCCTTAATCTTTGAAGGAAAAGGCTCGATAAGGCCTCTATTTCTAGCTCTAATTTCAAATTGGGATGTATTGACCAATATCACTATGAATCATAGATGAAAAATTATGACTAGTTATGAAATTGGTCATTTGTTTAAAACATTAATACGCGTCCTTTTATTGATATCACAAATAGTACACATTTTGATTTTCCACAAAATTAATATCAACGGGTAAATTTCTAGTGAAGTTTAGGAAAAGACACGTAGAGCGCATGGGTCAACAACAAAAAGATATTTTAACAAAATGTTTGATATAACAAATTACATATCTGACTTGATTATGTATTTGTTAAGCCTCCACTCTGTTTCATAGACCTCAATTTGGTTAAAATCAAGACGATTTGGTCAACTTCTACAGAAATCTCTATAACTAATTTGTAAGAAACCTGACAAAAATAGTTCTGTTTCTCTTTTTTACACGTCTTTTCATATATACGTGTCAACATAAAACATTTTTATCCTAAAACAATAGGCTTATGTTCAGGGCCAAATTATGTCCTTACGGAACGTTCCCCCTTTCATAGTCATCATACTCTGTTCTTCAGTTAATTGAAACAACCATCTTCTCCTAAGTTTGTCTTGTGAAAGACCAGATGGTAACAAATTTTAATCAATGATACATTTATGGTCCAGTATAAACATTATGATTGATATTCATATATAAGAAATATATTTAGTTGACATTGTTTCCTTATCATTGATACCAGGACAAAGTATTGCTGAAAAAAAATCATCATAGATACCAGTAATAAAATTCTGTAAGACAGACGCGTGTCTTGAAATATTTCTCCGCAAAATATTTTTTATAATTATTTTGGACAGCATTTCCTGTTTTTGGTTGAGAAAAATGTCTCCCATAGAGCAAGAGTTATTTTAAGATGCTAGGTGCCAACTCCTTGATTTTAATTACAAGCTGTTTATGTTTTTGTTTGCAGGAACTTCTATGAGTATTTGCCAAAGTTAGTTGACAATTGATTCAACCAAAACTAATGTTAAGCCTTATTTTAGATTAGTCTTTTTTTAAATTGGCATTTTATAACATAATTCTTTAATCTTATCTTCGTTTCAGTTCACCAAAGAGGAAATAAATTTTACAAAGATGGGAATGATTGCGCTGAATATTCTTGCTGATGTTTTATATGACCTATTAAAACCAGATAAACCAAATCTACGTCCAAGGAACGATTGTGATATAACATATTTATACAGTGAGCATAGAAAACTTAATAAACACATTCCTAGTAATTCTTGGGGCGGAACATGGCTAAGAATTCAGACTACAGACATAGCTATTGGAGATGATATTGAGCGCATTAGACTTACGAGAAACGAACTACAACACTCTCAAATATTCAATCTTGAAGATAAACGTTTTAATGAGTTAAGTAATATATTAAGTGACCTTTTGAAAAGGTTTGATCACCATAATACACCAACAAGGCTTTATACAGATAAGCTGAATGACATTTTGGCTAAAAATATTTCTGCAGAGGAAGTTAAATCAATTGAAAATGAAATATCAGGTAAATATACTGTAGCAAGGTACCCCCTTTTTTTTTTTTTTGTAAAGAGTATTTTATTTGTAGGTGCAATGCTGTTATATGACAAGAGTTATATACTGTGGTCTAGACAGCTGGCCAAAACATAATTGGCTTTATATATATATCTTATAATTCATTATACCAGAGATTCTTCAAGGTTTCTGAAGTTTTCATTTCTGACATTTTTTTATCAGATTTTGGATATGTTCAAAAATTTCTATTTAAAATACTTGTGTTCTCACATATTGCTTCTAAGAATTTCTGAGTGTGTTAACTGTGTATAACTTTCGTAGTTGGGATATGTTTTTTTTATGGATGTAGATTTTACCTGAAATTTCATTTATGTGTTTTTCAGAACGTTTATATATTTTGAGATTTTCCCTCATTGTAAAAGTTGCAGAAGCCGAAAACGACGATCATTCACACTGACTTTAAGTAATAATTGAGTCATGTCAGTTAAACTCACTTACACACATTTTCCTGAAGTCGAATTGACTTTCAGAATTCACTTTAGATCATTGAGAAGTTGTAAATTACGGCTTAATCTGTCGAACCTCGTGTCGCTGCAACTTGTGCCATCATCGCAATCCGCCATTGTTAACAACTACGGTCTGCGATCCGATTGGCTGGGAAAACTAAAATTCTTATTTTTATTCTTTTATTAAAATAACTTTGTACAAGACATCATTTTTATGTACATACAAGAAAAGATATGTGAAACTTATTTTAAAATATGTTTAGTATTTCAAATATTCGATTCTGCTGTGTCAGAATCACTGTGCACCCTTGCGCACAGTTGAACTCTCAAAAGGTCAACGGGGCACTTGTGCGGATGATTTGATTGGTTATCAATCTGCAAATGCACAGTTGACCTAAAAGGGGTGAAATGTGCGGCGCGGGTAGTATAAAAGGGCCGAAAACGCTATATCGACGTCACTTTTTCCATATTGACAAAGGAGGACTCTGTCAAAATTTCTGTAAAAAGTAAGACCAGTTATTTTCTATGAAAATATTTAACGTTAACGTTTATCTTTTGACGGAAACGTAAATTTTATTCCTTTTAGGAACTTTTAAATGGAAAATGCATTAATAAAATGCTATACAAACTTAAGTGAAATTATTCTATTTGGAAATTATAAATGTTTAAATTTGCATTCACGGCAGTGCAATCTGATATTTAGAAAAGTATTAAAACTTTTAGAACATACAACCGTGGTTGTTTAACAGAGTCCTATAAGATTTAAAGTACAAATGATTAAAGGTTCAGAGATAGAAAACTTATTATTTATTTAAGTTTATAAAAGGGTATCTGAGTTAAAAATTCTGTAAGATCTCAAGACTAGTATTATCAGAAAGTCTCTTTAGTCGAAGTCTTTATCATCAATTTAAATTAAACTGTAAGCAGTAAGATTTCATGAATTCAGGCACTCAGTACTAGTAAAGTTTCTAGTATTGTGCATTATACATTTGGCACAATAAATAAGCCACACATATTTTATAGTAAGATACATAAGCTAGTAGTCTCTAGCTGCATTTCTGATCATATAAGGTTAACTTTATTAACAAGGAGGTGTTTAATCATTAAACACATATATTTGAATTCTATCAAAAATTCATCCTATTCACAATTCTGGAAAAGAACATAATTCAAGTTTTTAATACATACAAGATAAACAGTGTAAACTGGTTAAACATTACATCATATGTGTTTAGATTCTAAACACTTAGGTTAGCATAAATTTGATATACTCAGATACACCTTTATTATTAGTATAGTTATAACCTTTAAAAATTGACCAGTACAGTTTGCTTATAGGTTACCTGTGACACGCTACTAGTAAAGTCTCTAGTACCCTTGTCAATTATTTTGGACTTTCTTTATTTGTATAGACTTCAGATATACGTTACTGGTAATGTCTCCAGTATGAATGTCATTTAAATTACCCCTTTCAGTGACCAAACACCTTAGCAAACTGTACCTTATATTTGTATGTATATATATATATATAGATCTCAGTATCTGTGCATCTGGAGAAAAACTATATAAATATTTTACTTAAGATAGCTCATAAGATAGCTCTGGTACAGTCAATCCAGTATCATTTTGAAGTTTGTCAAATTGCTCATATTTATTGAATGAATGAATATTCTGCCTTAGCAAAATAATAAAGTATTTAAACTTGAAACGTATCCATTTCTATGAACCTAGAGACATAGATAGATTGCAGACATAGGTATTGCTTTTCCAGTGTTTATTTGCAATTGGTTCACCCGGTATTTGGTCGGTGATTCTTTTAGTCAGTTCTTGGTTTTATGAGACTTTCATGGTCTATTATAATATTTAGAGATCTTGGTGGTCATTGAGATACCCTCTATCATCATAAGCTCTTGCGCGCTACATTTTTGGCATCCACGGTGGGATCCCTATATTTTTATTGGGGGATCCAGAGATACGAACTTAAGCAATGGTGAAAAAGAGAGCTCAAGCACCACCTAGAATAGGTGGTGATGAAAATGAAACTGAAATGTTAGAAAGTGAGACAGAATTTAATTTACCCGATGATACAGAACCTGAGACTGACGAAGGTCAACCCCCTGTTCTGCCTAGAGCAGAATTATTTCCCTCTCCAAGCACAAGTGGGTTAAATATGCCTCCCCCATTAGATTCAAGACCTAGGAGAAGTCAGAGATTACTTAGGAAGAAACAAGTTTTCATGAGCCTGATTTGTCGGCTAATGAGACAGATGTTGAACCCCAGGGTGATACTGCTGGGCTTTATGGGGTTATAAAAGGGGCAATACAAGATATGACCAGTCAAGTTGTAACAGCTATTCAGGCTGCATTTAGAGGAAACTTTTTCCAAAGTCCTCCAGACCCTCATAGGTTATCAGAGACCAGAGCCATACATGCTAGATCTAGCAATGAAAAAGGCAGTGTAAGGTCAGCTAGGTCAAGATCAAAATCCTATGCTCCGTCTGATAATACCTCAAGCTCTGAGGACAGTTGTCCTGATTCATCTGACGATGAAAGTTTAGGTACAAGTTTGTTAAATAGGTCAAAATCTAAGTCCAAATCTGCTTTTCCTCACAATGTGAAATTGCCCGCTTATACTGGTAAAGAAAAATGGGAGGTTTGGTATAACAGATTTGAGGCTGTTGCCCGCCTTGGTAAATGGGACGACAAGAGTAAACTCAGGGAGTTGCTTCCCCATCTCCAAGGGGCAGCAGGGGACTTTGTTTTTGATCAGCTTCCTCAGAAAACTTTGTCTAGTTATAGTAAAATAACAAAAGAAATGCAAAATAGATTTGGTGTATTTGAGACCAAAAAGAACTACAAGGTCCTATTTAATAGGAGGAACCAAAAACCAGGCGAGACCTCTGAAACTTATGCTGCTGAGCTTAAGCGCATATATGATAAGGCCTATACTAATAGGGATAGAAAAATAAGGCAAGAAGACCTTTTACAAAGGTTCTTAATGGGTCTTTTAGACCATAAAACCAGGGTTCATGTAGAATTGTATAAAGATCCTAGTACAATAGAGGAAGCTATACATGATGTTATAACTTATCTTGAGACTACTAGTAGTCCTCAAGAAGAACAATCAGGGGGGAAATTTAAGAAACAAGTAAGACAACTCAAAAATGAGTCAAAGAAGCCTGACTGGAAAACAGGCAAATTGAATGGCAAAAAGGAACAGAATGTGACTTCTTCTGTTGAGGGGTTGGGTAAAACACAGTTGGAACAAGTACAGAAATTGTTCAAACAAATGTATGAAGAAAATAAGAAAGAAGAGAATCAAAATATAGGCAGTTACCAAAGAAATAAACCATTTGGTCCAAGTTCTAATAGGCCAAACTATAAAGATAGAAAACCCAATAATTTTAATGGTCCCAGAGACAGTGTCTCAGGACAACACCCACAGGGTGATAGAAATTTCCTGTGTTTTCACTGTGGTCAACCAGGACATTATGCCCGAAATTGCTTTAGCAACCCTAAAAGACCAGACCAAAAGCTAAATAGTCAGAATTGGTCTGAAAGTAAACCTAGAGATACTGCCCCTGGGTCTGGGACATCTGATACAAAATTTGGGAATAATAGACCTTTCCCTGATTTTGCTTTAAACTAGATGGGGTCGACTCTAATGACCAGGAGCTGACCCATCATTTTCAGGAAAAAGGTCAATCTTTGAATGTAGTGAATGGAGATGTATCACACAGCAGCGGAAATTCGGAGGTTATTGAAGTTAATAAAGAGGGTTCAAAAGATGAACTTATTACTTCTCAAACTGAGAAGAAAAATCATTGTACCTACTGTGACGACAGTATGGAACATGACTTGACCAATCCACAGGTTGTTGGACGTCAAGTACTCCGTAGTGATGGAGTTTATGTTAAGGGTCAAGTACAGGGCTTTGGGGTAAATTTCACGGTGGATACAGGAGCTGCTCGAACAGTATTGTCGAAACAAGCTTTCCAACAAATTCCAAAGTCCAAAAGACCCATTTTGAAAAGTTCTAATATGCTGGCCAGCGCTGATGGCAAACCTTTAGATGAGTTGGGGAAAGCCATTTTTAATGTTAAATTAAAGGAATTAGATTTTAATATTGAATTAGTAGTAGCTAATATTGAAGATGAAGCCTTATTAGGTCTAGATGTACTAATGAAGGCAGATTGTGGTCCTGCTAATCTTAAATTAAGCGATGGAATTATGCTGCTAGGGGGTACCTCCATTCCTTGCAAACAAATTGGCTTACCTGAAAAAGTTAGAAAAGTCAGAGTAGCAGATAATTTTACTATACCTCCCCGTAGTGAAATGTTAATAGATGTTTTTATTGATCGATTTGAAATTGATCAAAGTTCCCAGTCCCAAGATTTTGTATTAGAATCTAATGCTGATATTTTACAGAAGTTCCCTATTATTATGGCCCCTACTGTTGTTAATTTAGAAAAAGATGTTACTTGTATTGTAAGAGTTATGAATCCTTTTGATCAGCAATTTGAGCTGCATCAAGATACAGTACTTGGTGAAGCTGAACAGTTGACCACTGAGACTAAAGTATTGGTCGAATGTGAGGACATAGAAGAAATTACCAATTTTTCTTCAGTCCGGCGCATCAAGCTGGCAGATGCTCAACCTGTTCAGTGGGAAACTAATACTGGTATTATTAGAAATTTAACTAAAAAGGGAACTGCTGATGGGGGGAAGAGTGGGATAGTCCCAGATCATTTACATGGCATGTATACTGATGCCATAAAGGGCCGTTCAGAAAATGAATGTGCAGGTATTGCAAAGCTCTTGATTCAATTTTCAAATACATTCTCAAAGAATGAAACAGACTTAGGCCTCACCCAGTTAACAGAACATAGTATAGATACTGGTGATGCTAAACCAGTAAGGCAACCGCCACGCAGGGTGCCAATGGCATATGCAAATGATGAGAAGAAATTAATAGATCAGATGTTAGATCAAGGTATTATACAGAGGTCATACAGTCCTTGGGCCAGTCCTCTTGTCCTTGTGGTCAAGAAGTCAGGCAAGCTGCGCCCCTGTGCAGATTTTCGAGGGGTCAACCAGCTGTCAAAACGGGACAATTTTCCCTTGCCGCGTATACAAGACTGTTTGGATACACTCAGTGGATCAACTCTGTTCAGTACTTTTGATTTGACCAGTGGATTTCATCAAATTCCCGTTAAGGAAGCTGACATTCCAAAAACAGCTTTTGTGACCAAATATGGGTTATACGAGTATAAAACTCTTCCAATGGGTCTGTGTAATGGTCCTTCCACATGTCAAAGGCTTATGGAGTTAGTTTTGAATGGTTTGCAATGGCAAACATGTCTGATTTACTTGGACGATATTATTGTCTTTGGTTCAAATTTTGAACAGCACCTAAAAAGACTAGATGTGGTACTTACAAGAATATCTGAAGCTGGTTTAAAATTAAAACCAGAGAAATGTCAAATTTTCAAAACTAAAGTAACCTTTTTAGGTCATGTAGTATCAGGGGAAGGGGTACAACCTAATCCTGATAATGTTGCTAAAATATTGGCATGGCCAACTCCACAAAATGTAACAGAAGTTCGAAAAATATTAGGGATGGGTAGTTATTATAGAAGATTTATTAAAGATTTTTCTTTAATGGTGAAACCCCTGACAGAATTGACCATGAAATCCAATAAATTTATTTGGACAGTTGAAAGTCAAAAGGCATTTGAAAGCCTAAAGCAATCATTTATTAGTCCAGATATAATGGCTTTTCCTTTAGACAAAGGGGACTTCATATTAGATACTGACGCCAGTGATGTTTCTATTGGTGCAGTATTAAGCCAAATTCAAGATGGCCAGACTAGAGTTATAGCCTATGGTAGTAGAACCCTTAACAAAGCTGAACGCAATTATTGTATCACTGATAAAGAATTATTAGCAGTCAGATATTTTATAGAATACTACCGACAATATTTGTTGGGTAGAAGTTTTACTGTTCGAACTGATCACCAAGCTTTAATTTGGCTTTTCAGTCTGAAAGAACCCAAGGGTAGAATAGCTCGTTGGGTAGAGATATTATCTCCCTTTGATTTTAGGGTAGAATATAGACCAGGTCCCAAACATGGAAACGCTGATGCCATGTCAAGATGCAGTAACCCCCGTGATTGTGATTGTCCCGAGACCGATAACATGGAATATTTAAAATGTGGTCCATGTGCAAAATGCACAAAAGAGCTCTTGACATGGCTTGTTCCATGAAAAATTCCCAAATTTAGAAAAGTTAAAATTTACAGAATTTAAATTCTGTAAAAACCAGAAACCAATCAGAACAAGAAAATACTTGGACTGTTTGGAAGTCTGGTTATACCATAATGCAATTAAAGCATTTTCAAGAGTCTGACAGGGATATAGGACCCATACTCAAATGGAAAACAGAAGGTGAAAGACCTTCCTGGAAAGAGTTGGAACGGTATAGTCCAGCCACCAGACATTATTGGCATTTATGGGACTCCCTCCAAATCAAAGATGGCGTACTATTTAAAGAATTTTTAAAACGAGATGGCAGTGGTCATCATTTTCAATTTATGACCCCTAGTAATATGAAAGATGAAGTCCTCAGTCAGATGCACAATTCCATAACATCTGGACATTTAGGACAGAAAAAGACTAAAGAAAAATTAGCCCAGAGATTTTTCTGGTTTGAAATGAAGGAAGACATTTCCATTTGGATATCCAAATGTGATGTCTGTGAGGCAATAAAACCTCCAGTTAAACATGCTAGGGCTCCCCTGGGCAGCATGCTTACAGGTGGACCTTTAGATAGGCTAGCAACCGATATACTTGGGCCTCTACCTGTTACTCCCAGAGATAACAGATATATATTGGCAATTTCAGACCATTTTACTAAATGGGTGGAAATATTCCCTATTCCAGACCAGACAGCAGCTACATGTGCATATTTTATCCTTAATGAGGTTATTTGCCGCTATGGCTGTCCCTTGTCCTTGCATTCTGACCAAGGTCGGAATTTTGAAAGTGAAATTTTTACAGAACTATGTTCCTTACTAGAAATAAGGAAAACTAGAACTAGTGTTAGAAACCCTAAGGGCAATGGGCAAATTGAAAGATTCAATCGTAGTCTACTGGCCATGATTAAGTCCTATCTATGTGGGGAACAAACAGACTGGGACCTTAATCTTGGATGCCTAGCAGGGGCTTATAGATCAACTCCTAATGAGTCAACTGGTCTTACACCAAATCTTCTGATGTTGGGCAGGGAGATAAGACTTCCATTAGAGGTTACCCTCGGGACCAGTCAATGCGTTACCAATGACCTTCTGACACCTGGAGAGTTTGTCCATAACTCAAAAGGCCGACTAGAAAAAGCCCATATTGTGGCCAGAAAACATTTGGCAAACAATGCCAAAAGACGTAAAAATTATTACGACAATAAAGTCAATTTGGTTACATACCAAATTTTTGACAAGGTTTGGTACCTTCATGGGACCAGAAAAGAAGGCATAAGTCCAAAGCTGCAGCCTCTTTATATGGGACCCTGTCTTATTACTAGAAAATTAAATGACATAAACTATAAAATCCAGCTGGATGGCACTGGAAATTGTAAAGTTGTCAATCATGACAAGTTAAAGCCCTATCGGGGGGAAAATATCCCTAAATGGATGAGGAAAGTTGAACATAAAAAGATTTGAGGTGGTTCTGAGTTACCTTTTATGCTGTATTTAAATATTTGAGTAGATTGACTGTGCCAAACGTTATTCTGATGAGCTGAAAAATATTTGTTCACATAATCAGTAAAATAAAATTTGTGTACATATTGAATGTATATGAATAAAAATTAATAGTTTGTTAATTAGTTAACAATTTGTTTGTAAACTTAAGTATGTTTTTTTTTTAAAAGAAAGCATATAATGTCTTATGAATCAAAGAAATGAAATTGATAAATAACATAAGCTGATGATATCAGATTGATAATTTTGGAATTAAAAATTTTACAATTGATGAATAGTTCATAGTACTATCAGATGATTATCTCCCTTTTATAAACTGTTGGATTATCTCCCTTTTCACTCCTCACATCAGTATTGTTGTGTTTTGGCTGCATAAACATTGTCAGCTGAGTATTCAAATCCATGGTTTGTGGATATTTTGATCTACAAATAGAAAATGTATATAAATAAATAAGAATAATCAAAGTTTCTAGATAATGAAACAATAAAAGAAAAAATCATCTCCAGATGAGCAGAGTTATGTGATCTTTAAAAAAAAAAACATTTTTATAATCAGACAATTTTCTAAGGTCCTGTGTTATTTTCAGATGAGTACTTACAACCATGATATCAATAAGGCGGTTAGAAGGTCAACAGTGTGCCTCAGGTGCCCTGAGGAGACACCCTACCAGGGGCCTAGATATCGTGTGGTGACTCATATTTTAATGAACCATGTAGAGATAACACTAGTGCCGTTCTACTGCTTGTTATGTGGATACAAGACAACAAAAGAAAGTCAACTAAAGGCCCACATAAACTTCCATAGAAAACACTGTGAGCAGAAGGCAGAGGCTATAGCTGCCCAGACATTTGAGGGGGACACTTTTTATTTTAGGAAAAGTGAGACACCATATCAGCCTAAGCCAGATAAGGATTTTCGATTGATGGGGAATAGTACTAAAGGCACCTTAAGAGAACCGATAAGTTGCTCTTCTGGAGATAGCACCTCCTCCTTGGAGTTGACCACAATTAAAACTTGTGTACCCACCTATGGTCCACCTGATTCTGATGCAGAGCTGGCCTCATCAGAATCTTCATCTGTATTACCGCCTATAAGGTTTGGTCATTTATCATCACCAGAATACATAGCAGAGGAGTCGCCAATGGAGGTTGTGCAGGAGGTCCTGGAGCAGGTTTCCACTAGACTTTTAACTGACTCAGACCTGGATTCTAGTTTCAGTTTTCTTAGGTCACCACCCGCCTCACCACTAGTATCAACTCCTTCTTTGGCAACACCCATCAGAGAAATTATATTGAAGGATAGTCAAGATGATGAGGACATTTTAAAGCAACTTTTGCCGGCCACCGCTCTACAGGAGGTAGACTTCACACATCCTGCCTGTGAATGGGACCATGTTCCCTTGAGACAGTCTAGTAAGAGTGTATCCAAGAAATCCTCTTCAAGTTCTTCCAGCTCTAGCTCTACACGTCATCATCTAGAAAACCTACAAAACATTATAACTTCGAATAATTGTAGCCTCACTATCGAGGTAGGTAAGGTGCAGGACCAATTGCGCAACCTCACCAACCTCATGACAACCATGTCATCACAAGTACAGGGATTGAGGAGCGTGGTTAGGCAGCAGGGAGAGGAGATCAGAGCCCTTAAAGCAGACTGTAGATGTCAGGCTGGCTTTACCCGTTTTGGAAGAAGAAGACCCTATTCCAGATCTTACAGCAGGAGCCAAAGACCCCAGACGCCAATGAAGAAGTGAACATTCATTTAGGTAAATTGTAAATTTTGTTTTGTTTAGATTGTATTATGTATTGTTTTCTGGGATTAGTAATGATTTTTTCTTTTCTTTAAATAATATATATTTTGAACAGATAATGATCATTCTTTAACTTCTAAAAAAATTAATACCTTTTGAGATTTATCTCCCTTTGGCTACTTTGTAGTTTTTTTAACTTTATTTTCCATATTGGGGGTCTGAGGTCTGTTGGGAGTGTGGTCTTTCCTTTCCCTGGTGCCTACAAATATTATATACTTAAAGATTAATTCAATGTCATATATAAAACAAACTAATTTTAATGTAGGAATAATCACCATTTCTCTTTAACTGTAAATCTAGATTTTACAGTATTTAGTATACCTTATCACTTACTCAGTGAGTCACTATTGACACAGTTTTTAAAAGTATTATATAATAAAATAGTTATTAGGGTTAGTATTTTCTGACAGTTACTCAATTATTGATGATTAAAAATCAAATTAAATAGTTCCGTTCATGATCAAATATTGTGTGCCAAATAAGTAATAAACACAAAAATTGTCCTTTGGAGTAGTAGGGTGGATATTTGTAGATGATGTATAAATTTTGCTAGTAACTATTTGTCAAGATGACAAAAGGGTAATATATAACTCAACCATGTTGTGTTCAAAGTTGTGTTCATATTTTAACTAGAATTTAGACTAACTAAATGAGTCAAGAATAATGTGTATTTGTAATTAATTATTGTTTAAAAAGTGTGTATAAGGAAGAAAATGCTTACCTTTGCTTGTTAACTGTGTTAATTTCAATTGTTTTGATATAAATTTTCTCTTGGATAAACTACAAAGAAAATAGAAAGATATATATATAGGTTCGAGTGATTGAAGGATAAGCATTAAAGGAGCAATAATGAGAGGATAATTTATTAGGTAAATTTTTCTGAAGAATGAAAGATTGTGTGAAATTGATTGTTATTTATTTATTTATTTATTGAATCTGTTATGTTAAAGAGTATTCATGTTTTGCTAAGGTATGAATCGGTAGATACATGTTTTAAGAATAAATTCAGAGCGTTAATTGACAAATAAAATAATTTTGTTGAATTTGTGAGGACACGAAATTTCAAACGGGGGGATAAAATGTAGCAAGGTACCCCCCCCCCCCTTTTCGTTTTTTTTGTAAAGAGTATTTTATTTGTAGGTGCAATGCTGTTATATGACAAGAGTTATATACTGTGGTCTAGACAGCTGGCCAAAACATAATTGGCTTTATATATATATCTTATAATTCATTATACCAGAGATTCTTCAAGGTTTCTGAAGTTTTCATTTCTGACATTTTTTATCAGATTTTGGATATGTTCAAAAATTTCTATTTAAAATACTTGTGTTCTCACATATTGCTTCTAAGAATTTCTGAGTGTGTTAACTGTGTATAACTTTCGTAGTTGGGATATGTTTTTTTATGGATGTAGATTTTACCTGAAATTTCATTTATGTGATTTTCAGAACGTTTATATATTTTGAGATTTTCCCTCATTGTAAAAGTTGCAGAAGCCGAAAACGACGATCATTCACACTGACTTTAAGTAATAATTGAGTCATGTCAGTTAAACTCACTTACACACACATTTTCCTGACGTCGAATTGACTTTCAGAATTCACTTTAGATCATTGAGAAGTTGTAAATTACGGCTTAATCTGTCGAACCTCGTGTCGTTGCAACTTGTGCCATCATCGCAATCCGCCATTGTTAACAACTACGGTCTGCGATCCGATTGGCTGGGAAAACTAAAATTCTTATTTTATTCTTTTATTAAAATAACTTTGTACAAGACATCATTTTATGTACATACAAGAAAAGATATGTGAAACTTATTTTAAAATATGTTTAGTATTTCAAATATTCGATTCTGCTGTGTCAGAATCACTGTGCACCCTGCGCACAGTTGAACTCTCAAAGGTCAACGGGCACTTGTGCGGATGATTTGATTGGTTATCAATCTGCAAGTGCACAGTTGACCTAAAAGGGTGAAATGTGCGGCGCGGGTAGTATAAAAAGGGCCCGAAAACGCTATATCGACGTCACTTTTTCCATATTGACAAAAGGGAGGACTCTGTCAAAAATTTCTGTAAAAAAAGTAAGACCAGTTATTTTCTTTGAAAATATTTAACGTTAACGTTTATCTTTTGACGGAAACGTAAATTTTTATTCCTTTTAGGAACTTTTAAATGGAAAATGCATTAATAAAAATGCTATACAAACTTAAGTGAAATTATTCTATTTGGAAATTATAAATGTTTAAATTTGCATTCACGGCAGTGCAATCTGATATTTAGAAAAGTATTAAAACTTTTAGAACATACAACCGTGGTTGTTTAACAGAGTCCTATAAGATTTAAAGTACAAATGATTAAAGGTTCAGAGATAGAAAACTTATTATTTATTTAAGTTTATAAAAGGGTATCTGAGTTAAAAATTCTGTAAGATCTCAAGACTAGTATTATCAGAAAGTCTCTTTAGTCGAAGTCTTTATCATCAATTTAAATTAAACTGTAAGCAGTAAGATTTCATGAATTCAGGCACTCAGTACTAGTAAAGTTTCTAGTATTGTGCATTATACATTTGGCACAATAAATAAGCCACACATATTTTATAGTAAGATACATAAGCTAGTAGTCTCTAGCTGCATTTCTGATCATATAAGGTTAACTTTATTAACAAGGAGGTGTTTAATCATTAAACACATATATTTGAATTCCATCAAAATTCATCCTATTCACAATTCTGGAAAAGAACATAATTCAAGTTTTAATACATACAAGATAAACAGTGTAAACTGGTTAAACATTACATCATATGTGTTTAGATTCTAAACACTTAGGTTAGCATAAATTTGATATACTCAGATACACCTTTATTATTAGTATAGTTATAACCTTTAAAAATTGACCAGTACAGTTTGCTTATAGGTTACCTGTGACACACTACTAGTAAAGTCTCTAGTACCCTTGTCAATTATTTTGGACTTTCTTTATTTGTATAGACTTCAGATATACGTTACTGGTAATGTCTCCAGTATGAATGTCATTTAAATTACCCCTTTCAGTGACCAAACACCTTAGCAAACTGTACCTTATATTTGTATGTATATATATATATATATATATAGATCTCAGTATCTGTGCATCTGGAGAAAAACTATATAAATATTTTACTTAAGATAGCTCATAAGATAGCTCTGGTACAGTCAATCCAGTATCATTTTGAAGTTTGTCAAATTGCTCATATTTATTGAATGAATGAATATTCTGCCTTAGCAAAATAATAAAGTATTTAAACTTGAAACGTATCCATTTCTATGAACCTAGAGACATAGATAGATTGCAGACATAGGTATTGCTTTTCCAGTGTTTATTTGCAATTGGTTCACCCGGTATTTGGTCGGTGATTCTTTTAGTCAGTTCTTGGTTTTATGAGACTTTCATGGTCTATTATAATATTTAGAGATCTTGGTGGTCATTGAGATACCCTCTATCATCATAAGCTCTTGCGCGCTACAATACTTTACTTAAAGTTTTCTAAGCGTTTTCCGTGTTTTTCTTGTACTATTTAGTGTTCAATACTATCTCATATAGACTTGTTTGTATCAACGTGTGAAAATGCAGACTTGTTTGTATTTCAGTAGGAGTGTATGCATACTTGTTTGTAATAGAGATTTTCGAAAAGTCATCTACACAGACACTTACACCTACACAGACACCTATGATCACTGACTACAAAAATATAGGGTCAAATCATACTGAATGAATGACCTTGAGAAATGTGGTTGCAGATATAAAAAAAATACATTCTGTATTTTTTTTAATATGATTTTTTAATCGAAATCGGAGCTAGCAACACTGAATGCTCTCATTAGTTTTGGATTATTTTAAGTAATGAATTTGTGACATTCTATCTGGGCTTTTAAAGCTATTGCTTTCATGCTATGGTGTATAGCCATCTTTGTAACCCAAATAAAGCCAACGTTTTTTTTTAGGAGACTCCTGGTCTGTCATTCTAAAACTACTATGTATGTTTTCTTATGAAATACATTAATTAAAACAGTTTAAAAACATTAGTGGGTTTGAGAAGTTTCAACATATGTTCTTGTAGATGTATTTTTGTATTTAAGGGGACAACCGTTTGATTATACAGAACATAGAAGTCCGAGTGAAAAAGTGCATTTTTATACCTGCGATTTCTTTCTTGAGATGTTTGAACAAAATATCGAATCATGTCAGTTGTTGATTTAATATTGAAATTTTGACTGAATTATCTCTTTTACGGTTTTATGTTTTTTAATTCGTGTTTCTTTTTGGAAGAGGTCAAGTTGCTCTTGTTTATTCATAAAATTATCGTAAAATCACTACGCACGTTATAGTAATGTAATCTTATCTCGCATTATTTGTTTTAAATTAAAAGTAGCACAGTTTACGCTCTGATTACACTTACCATGTTTTTAATACTTCCTTCAAATTACGGGCCCTGTTATTTATTAAGAGTTTCCTTAACATTGCTGTTGATACTGATAGACTCCACTCTTTAAACAAATGATATAATGACAGTGTCAAATGTCATAATGACCCTCTAGGCAATTGAAAATTATTACTTGTAATTCTCTAGGTTTACTTATCTAAAAATAGACAATCATAAGTTCATAGCTGACCTTGAAATGTTGTTTGCCCAAATAATTTTGTGGAAAGAAACCTGTGTTAAAAACACATCACAATAAGTTCGTTTTCCTTTTTTGTCATCATTCCGTAAGATTTATCATCCTATAGATGAAATGGACCCGTCCAAACTTGAAAGACGCCAAGTTAAGAGTAAGAGATATTCACAAACAATTTGGTATTTTCTTGTTTCATAGATTGACAAAAAGTTCGTCCATTTGGATATCAAAAACGGGAATGCATGACAAATTATGAAACCGATATCGTCGTCTTTCCAGTGGATGAGTCTACTTCGTTTTTGACACGGATGGTAAAGTCTTATTTTCATACGACCTGTTTGCAATTTTATTTCACATGTTTTCGTGCTTGAAGATCAGTATTCAGCATGCTTCCTGAAAGTAAATAAAAAGCAATGTTTGTATGTTTAAAACAGCTGAGCAATAATGTTTGAGACTAAGATTTAAGAAATGATAACAAAGTATCATAATAAAAATATTGTAAGTAAGCTGAAATATGTAATTTTTTTTTTTTACTTTTTATCTTGTAAGATATTTTTTTTTCCGACCGACCAACTGGACTTTTTCGTGTGAAAAATCCGCAAACTAACAAATTAAAAAAACCCTGGCCTTAATGATAAAGGGGTAAAGTGTAAGCCAGTTACCAAGTAACTCGACAGTTAACGTGCATTTCATGAAAATTTCAAAAGCCGGTCCTATCTTCCAAAATCTTTAATCGATATGTATGAATGAATGATTCTTATTATAAAAAATATAGAACACTCACGTCACGAAAGTTGAAATCATTATCTGAATGATTAACTTTAAACCAATTATGATAACTAAAGCAATAAAGATAATGAAGCCAGGTACATGGATTGTCATGTGAATTATTGCCCAGTAATAAACACTCTACAAGGGGATAATCTATTATAATTTCTTCGGGAGTTATACGTTTCGGCACATAAATTTGCCTCCACCGTAAACGGGGTAAACGTGTCGCCCTCTGGGAAATGTAAAACATTGTAAAAATGACTTTCTGCTGGATAAGCCTTTTATTGATATAAAGTAAAAAACGTCCTTACTTCTCACTAGACAAGACTTCTGTCAGGTTTAACATATGGATGAAAAATAAAAATCACAAAAACATTAACTATGCAGCAATTGCTTTAACAGCCGTAAAGGCTTTGATTTTTAATTGTCTCCGTCTGCAACCAGTCAAACGGAATACAGTGTTATGGTAGAATATATATTTGGCGAATTGAATTTCTAGAAAGCATTCGGAATAAAGATAAAGTATCTTATTTCTTATGAAGCAGGCAAATATAGTTTTAACAAATTGAATGTAAATCAACAGGTCTTAGGATTTGTAATGGACGTTTCTATGACTCAAGTATAAAATAAAAACGGTTGTAGTGTAAAATTCCACCAAAAATAAAATGCCAAAAGTAAAATATAACTGCTAAAAGTAAAAACGAAATGCAAAAATTTCTACAAATTTCTAAAATTACAAAAAACCATAATTTTGTCATAATAATAAAAAAAAAAAAAAAGAATTGCCGAAATTCCCCAAAATACTATTTCCCAAACCTAAACGTAAAAATTCTGATTGAAGTTTTACTAATTTACTTTTTTTCCAAAGTACAATATTAAGATCGGTCAATTCTCAGCTACTAAACAAAGCTAATAAAATAACAAATCAATCAAAATAAAAGTTTTATACAGTATTTAAAGTGTAAATTAGAAAAGAAAAAAAATATAAATGCCTGTGGTCGTTGTCTATGTTGTACCAGAAGTCCATTACAAGACGAAGTGTGCAACCCGCTATATATACTATAAAGTATGGCGATCATGTTGTCCCCGTACTTCCAACTGTGATTGAACGAGATTGCTATTAATAGTAACAAAACTCAATGGCCAAATTTTTTGTGTTGCATTCTGGGTAGAGATAATTTATGCAAAACACCCTATAAGTTAATTAGCACACAGTTGAAAAGAATGTTTGACCATCGACGTGTTAATGAATAACAGATCCTATAGATGCCATAATATATCATGAGTCATTATGATGGTTTCAATATTAAACGATAAAAATGTTTGTATAATTTATGAATTTAAAAACTACAATTATAACCCTGGGACTATTATAACCGTAGAAAAATTGTCAAACGAAATAAAAAAAAAGCTCACTTCTTAGTACAATAAACGTTTAGTTTTATAGTTAAAAAATTGCCATTAAAAAGTTGGCAAGGAAAAATTAGGTCGGAAAATTGTGTATGCATATTCAGTACAAGTAACACTGGAGTATTAGTAGACTGAATTCTTCTGTCCCTACAATGCATATATTTCTTAATTTCCATTTGCTTTTTATTGATTTTGCTATTTACTTTTTTTTATGTTACGAATTACAAATTTCAAGAAATGAGATTTTTTTTAAAGTTAAAAGGGATTTCTGTAGATATAACCATTTTAGCAAAATTAACAAAGTGTACCCTCAATTTTGAAAAAAATAGGGGGAAATAATTGTATGCCCTTTCGTCGAATATCGTCGATCCTGCGTAACTGAGATCTTGGCTGTAATACTACCTCGGATGATGGTGTGAATGAACAAAGGTTATCATTTCAGTAAGATATTGTTACATTTATCCGTTAAAATACATGTAAAAATACCGCTCACAACACGTGCGTTCGACATATAAATTTTATAGGTTAAAATGATATGAAAAGTTGCGATCACGATCTTTGTAAACAAATGAGTAATATATATTCCTTATGTAAGTATTGTTCATATTGAAATATGACGAAGTCCTACTTTAAAAACCTAGCTTTAGGACAATTTGATTTAATTTGTTCAAATACTAAATCAATCTGAAGGGTTAAGTTGTGCCGTAAAGAAATAAAGTAATCATTGGAATTGTCCGGTTTCAACAGTTAAGAACTTTCTTACAAGTTTGGGATGTATATATTAATAGCAGCCGCGTCATGTGGGAGGAGGGACTTTCAATCTAGCCAGGCATCCTGATCAAATCTAATACTTCGTCGAGCAGTTGGCAAGGATCCCAGGCTACTTTAAATCCAGTAACTCGCGTATTCAGGTTGAATGTTACGATCTCTGATGTTATATAACACTTGCGACAACTCTTTGATGGGATATGCATAATATATTTGCCACTGAACGTTGAGCTAGCAACACATGATAAATCATTTTTTAAATCCGCATGATCTACAGATGTCTTCGTTCTTGTGAGTATAAAACAGCAAAAAAAAAAGACTAATCCGCGTTGCAACACTGACTCACGTATACATCTTATGATGACGAACGTAATAAAGGACAGACAGGCAAAAAGTATATTAATTTAAAAAAGCTAAAAAACAAGAAACTTTTGAAATTCTCATTTTGCTTTGCGCGATGAAAAATGGTACCAATGAATTCGTTTATAGAATTTTATATAATTTTATAAATGTTGAATTAAAATGAAGAAGTTTAATAATCCGTTCGATGATAATATTTCTACCCGTGATTCCATAATTATAAAACGAGATTTGAGGGACCATCAATGGCGCTTTCCACTGATAAAGGGGACATCGTGATCGCCTTACTATATAGCACAGGTTGCACACTTCGTCTAGTAATGGACAGTTAAGTGCCCTGACCAACATGTCGTTGTTTTCGCTCTCCGAAATTTTAGAGAATTTGATGACTTATAATCTTTTGTATTTCATGTTGATGGAATAACTACGTCTGCTATACTTCAAGGAACTGTATTTCACAAAAAATGTAGAAGGTTCGTCGAATTTGACTTTTTTATATTTGTGCACTATGCCTATGCCTTTGTTTACAAGCACCTAAATATAGACATACACAACAACTGATCACAAATCACTAAGTCCGAAAATGTTAATTACTTAGTGTGCCCTCCAGGCCTCGAAGCCCGTTGGCAAATTTGACCTTTAACCTTTAACCTTTGAACTACGAACTACACATGTGCGAGTGTTTGTAAACATAACCATTATGTCGCTCAGTGAAACCTGCAAGCTGTTACAACAAAGTCTGAAAGTTGTTGAGGAATCGGGAGATAATACAAGTTCGAACGCTATCCTCACCATGATTTTAAATCTAGTTTCCAGTATAGATAAACGATTGCAAATGTTGAGAACTCCGTAGGAAAATTTGATGAAATAAAAATATCATAACCTCAATAACAAGTAGAGTAGTGACAACTGAAAACACATTAAAGAGTGTCAGCGTAAATTTACGGAGGTTGAAAGTGGTTTACAGGGCGTAGGTAACCTGTTTGATAATTTGAAATACGAGTGTGACAAAAGCAAAGCTGCTGCTGCAAAATGTCAGGATCGTTATGAAGTCCTCAAGATAAACTTGATAAAATAAAACCGAAATAAAAAATTATCCGAGAAAGTTGAAACTGTCAGGAATAGAGGTCTTTTAAATTGCAACTGTCAAGAACATGTTCAACGTCTAGAAAGCTCCGTACTGGATTTGAAGTGTAGGTCGATGAAAATAACCTCATCTTTACTGGTCTACACAAGGTTCGTGACGAGAACACAGAGGAAATGCTGAGAGGTTTCCTATATAACGAAATAGGAATAGACTTTCGTATAGAGTTCGGCAACGTGCACAGATTTGGCTACAAACCTAGAGGAAAGCGACCCGTAGTAGCACGTTTCCTTTATCATAACGACTTGCAATACGTATTAAACAATGCCTACCGTTTACGTAATACCCTTATGGTATACGCCAACAATTCCCGAAGGAGATTGAAGATACAAGGAAACAACTATATCCCATCCTAAAGGAAGCTAAGAGGCAGGGAAAACCCGCTACTTTGGTGCGAGACCGTCTCTACATAGACAACGAACTTTACGTCACCACAGATGTTGACAATACCAGTGAAATAGATGAGACTGCACAACGACGTCCCGTATTAACTACACCGGTACGCACAGGAAACCGGCGTTCAGTGAAACGCCAACGCGTTGACTCATCGACTCCTACCGAGACTAGGATTGCCATAGAGAACACTGTTTTGTGTGTGGTGATGATATAAACTTATGTATTTCAGAAAGAAATAAAATGGTAATGACATACTTAGTACTGAAGCTATCTGTAAACCTACGATTTATAATAATGATGTATCTTTGATAGTGACCCTACTGTAGTGAATGAACCTTTAGATAGTTTTAGTGGTGATAACCATATTGTTGACAATAATTTATTTTTGACGATGCATACGTGTATGCTGATTCTAGTGTAACAGATAAAGATAGTGACAATAGTAATAGTTCGGGCAGTACATATAACAGTCATAGTAATTGTGTAGATACTAATTGTAATCTTAATCTTTTAAGTATAAATTGTTGTGGTGTTAAATTACGTTTGCAATATCCAGAATTTTGTGAACTGTTGTCAAGCAAAGACATAATATGCTTACAAGAAACTAAAACTGATGATTTAGATAATGTTGAACTACCAGGTTATATTTTAATATGAAAACAGAAAAAATTTAATAGAAAGTCTGGTGGTATGATACTGGGATATAAAAAAAGTTTAGAAAAGTATATTGAAGTGTTAAACACAGACTCAAATTATGTGTTGTGGTTCAAAATTTCCTCAAAACTGTTTAATAGTAATACTGATGTTGTTGTTGGTAACGTATATATCCCCCCAGAAGGTTCTCCTTATTTTCAACCAGACACGTTTGACCAGATAGAAAATGAACTTCGTAATTTTTCACGAAATTATAAGAATATTTGTTTAATTGGTGATTTTAATAGTAGAACTGCGGAAGAGCCAGAATTTATAGAAGTTGATATAAACGAGCATGAAGATGACTTTACGGAATTTGTTGAAAATGATCTGGCTATATTGGATATTTTGGACATTGATAAAAAGGCGAAATATGGATAAAACTAAGAATAGATCTGGTAGTAATTTATTAGAACTGTGTAAAGCGAATAGCTTATTCATTGTTAATGGTCGTATTGGCACTGATAAAACTG
This sequence comes from Mytilus coruscus, assembly GCA_017311375.1. Lineage (NCBI taxonomy): Eukaryota > Metazoa > Mollusca > Bivalvia > Mytilida > Mytilidae > Mytilus > Mytilus coruscus. The sequence goes on along the minus strand of CM029606.1, from coordinate 37,644,823 downwards.
AATCTGGTAAATTTACATGTAAAAACTCAAGTGTGGTAGATTATTTTATATGTGCATGTAGTTTTCTACAGTTTGTTAACAATTTTGAAGTTTTAGAGTTCAGTCGACTATACTCTGATGTTCACTGTCCTATTTTTATAGATTTTCTCTTAGCAAATTGACAGGTAAAACGACATACCTGGCAATGCTAATAATAGTCAAAATGATATCAAGGTAAACAAGTGGGATGCATCGAAACTATTGTCATTTCGCGACAATATAAACGTAGAAAACTTTAACGGATTATATGAAGAGCTTAGTAACACTTTAACAGATAATTTAGGAAAGGATAAAGTCAACTCATTCGTAGATAATTTATGTAATCTTTTACTGACAGTGCAAAAATACTCTTGGCACTCGAAGGTATAATAACAGGCCGAAATGTAAAAAGCCAAAGGAGACAAACCATATTTTAATCATGAATGTAAATTTGAGCGACAAAATTATCGCAAACTCAAACGGAAATTGAAAAAATGTCGATCCGAAAGGTTAAAACAAGAGGTTTCGGCAGCCGAGAAACGATATAAGAAAACACTTGATAAGAATTGTAAAATTTATCGCCGAGAAATGCGCAAAAAAATTAAGAATTTAAAATCGTCAGATCCCAAGGAATACTGGAAACTTTTGAATAGGGGTAGGGAGAGAAAACAGCCTAATATTCCTTTAGAAGACTTATTCAATTTTTTCAAAAACTTGAATAAAGCCCCTGACGGTTTAAATGATGAAAGCGATATTTTGACACCGATTTTCTTGATAATGCAGACATTGGTCAACCGAACGATGACATCAATGCCTCCATTACACAAGAGGAAATACTCAGATGTATTAAAAAGTTGAAGAATAACAAAGCCTCCGGAGAAGATAATGTAATAAATGAATACATTAAATCTACGTCAGACTTGTTTCTACCTATCTATGAGAAATTGTTTAATTTAATTTTCGACTCCGCGATACTTCCTGATATCTGGCTTGTTGGGAATATAAAACCTATATACAAAAATAAAGGCAACCAGCTAGATCCAACTTAATCTCAAAAGATTACCTAAATCCATAGGCGTCGGTGTAAGCATCGGTATCTAATAGTTTTCAAAAATGTCTATAAAGGATGATTGTATGCAGACTGACATAATTATTAACACTTTAGTTATGCATGCTGACTGTTCCCAATTTCGGGGAAAGCGTTCCTTTGTCTGCCAATCATACCAGCTTCGTTTACTGCTTAATGGGCAGTAAAAAAGAATATTTCTATGGAACATTAATTTTGAAGCAGAATTTCAACATTTACAACCAAGGGTGAAAGGGGAAATATTTTCACTTTTAGTCTTCTTCAAACCGTTAATAAAACTGGACGTCCGTTTGGTTGTGTAAGATGTATATATAAATAGGTAGCCACATCCGATTGGAATGGGGACGTTAAATTCAATGCATCGTGTGAGAACCCTTTCAACAACTCTTTGTGGGGTCCATAGGTGGCCTGTTAAAAGGCTTTTTCCCATATGCCCTCAATTTCCAAAGGCAATTCAAATTCCCTGTAATTCATTATTGTGGGCTTCTATCACAGGACCTACAGATTATACTTATTGTTAAATTGTTCTTGTCCTAAACATGAATTAAATATTCACCACTTGACGTTAAGTCGAACAGCAATCAAACAATCAGTAAATTAATGTATCTGTTCAGTTCAGTGATTTATTTTATTTCATTTCAGGAATGACGATTGAAGTTGAAATTGAACACTAAATCAAACAGTTATTTATACACGTCAAAGGAAATACACATACATTGTACTACCATAGCAACATATTTGCAGAAGACCAAACCTTTTTTGATAGAAGGCACTCATCTATAATTGAGACGTAATTCTGTTGATGAAGCATGTTAAAGTCAGAATGAAACTATCTATTCATAAAACTATAGAGGAAAATGACCAAGATGAAAAAAGTGGACCAAACGGAAAATATTGGACTAAAGTTAAAAGATTGGACCAATATTGGACTGTATTAATACTTTAATTGTTCAAATGTAATCACATAGAGCAAAAACTGTAATTTTGATATTTCTAAATACCATATTACTTATACATGTTATATTATCATTATGTACATAGAAATGCACATCTGTTTATAAACATGCATATAGGTTTAATAATGAAAACTAGACAATTTGTATAGTACAGTGAAAACATGAGACAAAATTAGAAAACATTTAGAATAATTTCCTATATGTTTTGATGAGAAAGATATATGAATTATTCTATTTTTATGTCCTTGAGGGAATTAGGTGTAGATGTTAAATCCTCTTTAATATGTTCACAGATATTTAGCCTAGGCACGACTTTATGGCTGAAATATTGTCTTGTTTTTTTTTGTCTGTCCCAGAAAACTGTATTTTGACCTTCAGATGTCTTTCTGATTTTGGTTATTGAATTGCGGTCTCATTGACATATATCAACCATCTTGTTTCATTCAAAAAAGGAAAAAAAAATGTATTGGGAATTATATAAAGTCTTAATATTTCGAGGTATTGCTTGAAATATTTGTCAGTTGGTCTTTGGTTATATCAGAATGAAAATAAGCAATAGTCTCTGATGCATGATTTTTTATTATTAATTGTTTTCGGCTTTTAATTGCGAGTACTCTCAAATCGTACTTTCTTGTTGATTTGACCGGTTGACACAATTTGTAATGCATTTTTGTTACTCAATGTTTGCTTGTTTTTATTCTATATCTCGTCTCACTATTTTTTATATGTACCACCTTTGATAAGTGTTTAGTATTACTGTAAATTTTCACTTCTGTTCTCGTACCATGAACAACAAAATTATTTTGTAAAAAATATTTCTGTACTAACAACAAAATTATTATATTTAATGTTACCTGTGTACGTATTTTATTTAACTCCATTTTGTCCCAGGTTATAGTTGTCTTTTTGACATTGTTTTACATATTGTATTTATGTTGTGTCATAGATCAAATTTATTCGTTCAGTGTATGTTTACTTGTTTTGTTAATATTTCTTTTTGATCGAGTTAAGCCATTTCAATTGATACTTTATAGTGTGTCTTTCTATGTACTAATGTTTTACTACTGTTTCAGGTTAGGATGAAGGTTGGTGCCTGTTAAAACTTTTAAACCCACTGCATTTATTTGCACCTGTCCTATGTCAGGGACCTGTTGTTCAATGGTTTTCGTTTGTTGATGTGGTTCATAATTATTTCTCTTTTCTAGTTTTTTATATAGATTAGACCGTTGGTTTTCCTGTTTGAATGGTTTTACACTAGTCATTTTTGGGGCCCTTTATAGCTTGCTGTTCGGTGTAAGCCAAGGCTCCGTGTTAAAGGCCGTACTTTGACCTATAATGGTTTACTTTTTACAAACTGTGACATGGATAGAGGTGTCTCATTTGCACTCGTACCACATCTTCTTATATATCTAATAAACCATGAAGGGACAAATCTATTACAATATGTGTTTTAAATCTTTCCAAAAGGTGTATATGTATGATATAAAGACATATCTCAAAGGTTCTTTGAGAAACTGGTAATCAATTGAACCTCTTTTAAGACTAACCTGCGTTAATTTCCAAATATTGTTCCGCGTTGTTTGCAGATGAAATTTCAGTGAACCTTTTATGACTTTGTCCGATTATCGTGTTATAGGAACCAATCAGAAATTTCCATTATCAGCCAGTATCTGGTTATCATCTTTTAGGGATCTAGAAACCCACCAGTATCAGACAATATCTAGTTATCATGTTTTAGGGACCAATTTAAAATCACCATGGTCAGACAATATTTTGTTATCATTTTCTAGGGACCAATCAGAAATTACTATTTTTCAACAATATTCAGTTATCGTGTTTCAAGAACCAATCAGAAATTACCAGTATCAGACAATTATACGGTATGGTTATCATGTTCTAGGGACCGATCGGAAATCACCATTATCAGACAATGTCTGGTTATTGTGTTACCATTTTCATATAATATCTGAGTCTCACTTTCTATCGATCAACCAGATACACAAATATCAGACAATTGCTAGTTAACGTGTTTAAAGAACTAAACGGAAATCATCATCATTAGAAAATGTCTGGTTATAATGTAATAGGGACCAATTAGAAATCACCATTATCTGAAATAGAAGACTTTCTTTTGGGTAGAATATATATTTAATCATTGGATGATAAAAGGATCTCACGAAAAATTGATTGATCAATGCCATTGATAGTTGCTGAATGGCCGCCGCCAGATATTAAATGCAAATTCAGCATGATTCTCTGAACTCTGAAAGAGTAGGGAACTGCAGATTGTATCAGCGTACAGGTTATCAATTTTTTTTTATATTGAACAGGTCTTTTACAGATTAAAATTTTAATCAGGTAGTTTGAATTATGAATGGTAACATAGTTTCCTTATTTCTGTCTCTAAATTTTCCATGTTTAGGTATATACCGGGGTACTTGTATTTATCTACTACATATAACGGGAAACTTATGTTTATCTACGAAAAAATCTCACTATATAAAAATAAGATGTGGTATGATTTTAGATTCGACATGCATATGTCAACGAAGGCTCTTCATTAATGAGCAATAACCATACCGAATAGAAGCGTCACGAAGTTCCAGATAACAAATAAAACCAACACAGAAAAAACGGTCTGATCAAAGCTAATAAGTAAAAATATAAAAAGGATGGAAAATCAATGATAATAAAATAACTGGACTACAGACAGGCTCTTTACCTGTTATAGGCACATTATAGAAAAGAAAGGCTGTAGGGTATCAATCCATGACACAAAACAAGCGTATGCACAGCAAAAAACACAAAAAGTAAAGGAATAGCGCTTTTATTGCTGTTCTTTTTCTTAAAGTCACTGTGAGGTCTTCGAAACGGAGCAAAACAACTCACCTCACTGCAAGTTTAAGACGGTCCCTTGCTCCAATTTGAGCAGAATTCTTTGCAAACTGACGATCACGCAACATCTGTGAATTGAAGAACAAAGTAAGGGAGTAATACCAATAAAAAAAATCTAGCAAAGAAATTAAACATGTACTGTCATAATTTAGCCCGACAATCACACTAAAAAGACAATACATTGATCTAAACTTTTTTAGACTACGAGACACACCGAGATATACGTTAGAAAACATAGCAGGAAATAACGTATGTATAGGTAGGCTATGGCAGATGTAACATCACCAACTCGAGCCTGGTCAAAAAGAACATACCGTAAAGTAGTACATATTTAAAACAAAATAGTTCATACCCATAGGTGTAAAAGCAAACTATGTACAAAACATTTTGTTAATTTTGGTATAAAATGAAAGGTGAAGGACTGTTGATCCATGTAAAACACATTTTGACTGATAATTTTGAATAATACTAAAATGTATGAATGAATTCTAAAATTGAGGGCATATATTGCATGTTTATGAGAAGTCTACCTTCCTCCACTCTTATTTTGAACAGTGGTGTGAAAGGAAAATATCAAAACAAACTGCTTATATCAGATAGAAAAGGCTTGATGCATTAGATAAGTTCAAAGTACAAATTAAAACAATTTTAAGAAGGATTTTTCCAAGATTTATTTTTTCACTTTTTTAGACATTTGTGTCCTGCATATTTTGTTGCAGAATATTCATTTTCATCCTGTCTTGTGCAACGTTATTTATTTTCAGATCTTACCAGGCCAAGTTATTTATCTTTAAAATATTACTTGTCCCCTCCCCGAAAATCAAATGGTCGTCCCTGTAACCTTTCCTTTAATATATTACTTACGTATTGATTAAAAAACTCAAACCTGTGCTAGGGGCTGTCTTAAACTTGAAGTAAAGTAAGAGTTTTTTGTTTGCTTCTTGTTGATTGCCTTACTGTGACGCTGAGATGAAGAACAGCAAAAAAGGCGCTGTACCTTTGTTTTTTTGTGTTTTTTGCTGTGTATTGTTTGTTTTTTGTTTTTGTCATGGATGGATACCCCATTTTCTTTTATATCTTTTTTTGCTCGCACGGTCGCACATCTAACTATATTGTTATCATCTTTTATTTATATATTTGACTTTACTTTCTGAGCGAGTATGAATATTTTGTACATAATAGATTAATTAGGAATAATAACCAGAGAACCAAAAAGATTGGTTTTCTCAACCGGTCTTGCAAATATCTTTTTACAAATGATTATTGTGATAATCTCAAATTAAAAAAAATGTCTCCCCTAGCATGACTTTTTATAATTGAAAAGTAGACATGAAGATAATATAAAATGTAAATCATGGGAAATTAGTTTTGCTGAATCCGAAGCGAAAACTGTTTATGTCAATTTTGATTCTCAACTATTATGCATATAAATAGCATATAACACATAGTAGTCTCGGATATACACATACATTTTTGAGGCCCTTTATACCTTGCTGTTCAGTGAGAGCCCAGGCTCCGTGTTGAAGGCCGTACTTTTACCTATAATGGTTTACCTTTTACAAATATATTGTGACTTGGATGGAAAGTTGTCTAATTGGCACTCATACCACATCTTCTTATATCTATATACATGTATGATATATAAACAACATGACAATGTGATTAAATTTTACGTAATTCAATCTATTTTATCTTTTTTATTGTGAAATATTACTGTTTTCCTTAGGGGTTGTTTGGCTTTCGGATTGGTTGTTGGTGTTCGGCGGTGTTCGGTGGTGAAAAGACCGACCCGTGAAAATCAGATAGATTGGTTAATAGTTTTTTTGCTCAACTGTCAGTTGAAAATATTTTGTGCATGTTCAGGGCGAGAACAAGTCAAACCTCAAATTCGTAAAAACTGCAAACTAAAGTGAGTAGATTTGGACTGCCACTTGGAAAAACATTGATACAGGATCAGGTCAGAAAAGTTGCTTTCGAACAGGCCGCATACGGACTATGGTGTTTCAATACAAGGTATCAAATTTAATGTCCAAACAACTAGACGTTTTGTAAAGGTTTTCCAATTATTATATGTACAACTAGTTTTCCCCTGTTTTTAACATTAAATGAACAAAGCGAAATTTAACTTTTCAGTGCCTCTTGCTTAAAGTGGGATGTCACTTGTTTTCTTTTTCATTTATTTTAAACACAGCATGTAATTCTTATATTTACAGATGTTCGAAGTAAAAAAAAACCGAATATTATCAACATTATGAATATGAAAGTAAAAATGTTAACACCAAACGTCGGTAGAAATCGTCTAGTTAGGTGAAACCAGTATTACACACGAAATAAATTATACACTATTTAGGTAATACAGCTGAAATTCGCATAATGAAGCGGTCGATTTCAAAGTAGAAAGCTCGTAAAATATTGAGCAAATTTCATTTATTACATATATGTATATAATAGATAATAATTTATTGTTAATATTGATACTTATCAGCTACTTCTTTTCAAATTAATAGAATTTGCCATTTTTTTCTTTTAAAGGAGAACCTTTTCTTCAATGTACAGGAACAATGGGAACAATTGTGTCGATTAAAGAAATGGGATAAACTATATATAATTCTATAATCTATGTTGAGAGATGCGACTGAAAAGTTGCTAGAAACTCCAATTGCACTCATGAAGCTGTGTAACTGTAAATGTTAGTAAACAACCTTTTCAAAATTGTCTTGGTGCACATGTGAAATAAATTCTGGATAAATTGTCCCTATCTCTTTATTGATGATGAATAAATAGACTGACAACACCATGACCAAAAGAAAGGCATTTGCATACACAGAAAAATTGATCAATTCTTTCTCCACTAGTTGTACCCGCCTTGACGATCTAAACATCGATGAAAATGATGATGATAGATATGTAACAAAAATCGGTCATAGTTCATTTGTTTTGATGGAAATACCAGTTGTCTTTTCCTGTTAGTTGTGTTTCTATATGTATATAAAATATTTCATGAATACTCAGTAAAAGAATAAATAGCTTTAAATGCAATCGACAGGTTCATAAAAAGGTGTGAGAAGGTACCAATGATGTCTATTAAAAAAACAAAAATCATAGAAAGACAACACCATGACCAAAAAGAAAGGCATCGAAATGACCAACACCAGTCCATGAAACCATGCATACACAGAAAAAATGAAGATTTACCTCTGAAAGAACGATCAATTCTTTCTCCACTAGTTGTACCCGCCTTGACGATCATGGCATGTACAATTAGAATGGTTATTTGTTTAGGGACATAGGAGCACTTTTCTGAAAACACACATATTTATATATAGTGTAATGTCACAATCGATGAAAATGATGATGATAGATATGTGTTTTACATCCAGTTGCTAATATTACATTATATAAGGATACAAAACCATGTTGCTGATTTATTCAGATACGGATCCATTGATCGCCCGTTACACGTTACAGATATGTGTTTTACATCCAGTTGCTAATATTACATTATATAAGGAAAAACCATGTTGCGATGATATGGATATCATCCTTTCTTTGTACTTGGTCGACACGTTAATTTTTAACGTACTACTTCATAAGGTAACAGCCATCAGAAAGACATGTCACCTACCTGGACACATTATTTTGACTCCAATTCCTTCAATCTTTGCACTTACCACGAGGCTATCGAAGCGGTTTGTCACAATTGATGAGAAGAGGGCCACATTTCAGCTAAGACAGATGTTCCATAACGGTCAACCAAATCAAGAAGTTGTCCTAAAACATTCAAATGGCTCACTTCACATCAGCCATTTGAAAACCTTGGTTTGATAGTTGCTTTGTGAACAACTACACTCTTTCCAAGAAATCAGGACAGGAAATAAAAACCTTTGAATATCAACTGGGAGACAACTCCACATGAAGGCGCTACTGGAATATGTTATTACACTAGAATAGAAAGTTCACGTTACATTATTTCTAGATGTTGATGAAAGGTAAGAAGCAGATATCAGTGGTATTCTTTGGTTCAATATACAAATAAAGAGATGTGGTATGATTGCAAATGAGACAACTATCCACCATAGTTCAAATGAAGTGGATGTAAGCAATTATAGCAACCGTACGACCTTCGTCAATGAGAAAAATCCATATGAAAATATGAAACAATTCAATTGAGATTATTAACGGCTTAATTTATAAACAAAACAATTCATGAAAAACAAATATGACAGACATTCACTTGGATTGATGTGAGCAACATAGCAGTTATAAATCTTTAACAAAAATCAAAATCAACGACAAGATAAATGGAAAATAAAGCCTCGCTAAAACGTTTGCCGTCATTGAATCACGATGTTCAAAATGTTACCGAAACCCACTGAAATACAAATTTGTACATGTATAGTTGAGATGATTTTATATCATATTGCAAAATATGACGAAGTCAAGGGCAGGCAACATAGACTTCCAATGCAAAAGGGCTGTAATAAGGAGAGGCTGAAAATGTGTCTTATAACATGCCTAGGATATATACGGACATCTCAAGCAGTTCTTGTTAGGTTTCTTTAACAGCAATAGGCGTGGCACATTCCCTACACCAGGCAATTAATACATGTATTACATCCTCTTGCCGTACGTACGTGTCTGCGTATTTATACATCCCATACAATAAAAAAGGACGCATTTCTTTAGAATGGGATTTTCTGTCGGAAGGCGTACGTGGCTGCGTATTTATACATCCCACACAGTAAGAATAATGCATTTCTTTAGAAAGGGATTTCTGTCGAAAGACAGACGTGACTGCGTATTTATACACACACACACAGTAAAAAAGATGCATTTCTTTAGAATGGGGTATTCTGTCGGAACGTATATATTGTCCATCTATCTGCGGGTCTGCGGGATTTTTAATAACTTTCTTCACTGGAACTTAATATTCTTAAGTTGGACGGTTATTTCTTTATTTGGTGACGATAACTTGCTTTTTAGGGAATGATCATCGATTTTGAGGGGGCGGGGTTATGGTTATTTTCTAAAAACTATTATGTTCTGTGAGAAGGATGAACAATTCAGATTCAGAGCATATCTTTTATAGTTGTTGCTTATAAAAGATTCAAAAAGACAAAAATAAAATCCTCCCTCAAATTTGAATGGTCGTTCCCGTACGAGGCAGAACTAAGTCTTGTATTTGTCGATGGCTTTTTTAGTTTTTTTTTTTTGCGTTTTTTTTTTTTTTTTTTTTGTTACAATATTTGCTGACGGTCAATTGACAAAGTATTTCTTCTTGGTCGGGGCGACAAGCTGCGCATCCCGCTAACCTTGTTGATGTAAACTGGAAGATGCGTCGATAACACTAAAGAAAGCCTGGTCAGGATCAACGAAACGTTGAAATTGCCGTCCAATTAAAAACACCATACATACCGTTTTTTTCTCTCCAAAAAACTTATCGTGTATTAATATGAGCATTATAAATACATGAACAATACATCTAGTGGCATGAGGGTAAACGAGGGCTGACCTGACGGTGTTTTTATACGCGTTTCAATTAGAAGTAACATACACATATTTCTAACAACTACCTTTGTAACTAAGATACAATAACAGAATCTGAAGTTGACAGATTTTATTATCGCTACATGAGTGGACACAGATCAATGTGGATAGTAATTGTAAGATACGTGTTAGTGTGTTTGTCATTAGGAGTATTATATAGCAATACTTCCATCGTTTGACAATTTTTTTTCCAGTAATTCATGTATGCTGGTTTCATTTAAAAGTGTAAGAGATTTTATATTATATATATATATAAAATAGATAATAATTTATTGTTAATATTGATACTTGTCAGCTACTTTTTTCAAATCAATACAATTTGCCATTTTTCTTTTAAAGCAGAACCGATTCCTAGATGTACAGGTACAATGGGGAAAATTGTATCGATTAAAGAAATGGGCAGAACTATATATAATTCTATAATCTATGTTGAGAGATGCGACTGAAAAGTTGCTAGAAACTCCAATTGCACTCATGAAGCTGTGTAACTGTAAATGTTTGTAAACAACCTTTTCAATATTGCCTTGGTGCACTTGTGAAATAAATTCCGGATAAATTGTCCCTATCTCTTTATTGATGATGGATTGTTTTGCTAAACATCAGGTGGTAAATATTTCATGAATACTCAGTAAAAGAATAAATAGCTATAAATGCAATCGACAAAATATGATAAAGTCAAGGGCAGGCAACATAGACTTCCAATGCAAAAGGGCTGTAATTAGGAGAGGCTAAACATGCATCTTATAACATGCCTAGGATATATACGGACATCTCAAACAGTTATTGTTAGGTTTCTTTAACAGCAATAGGCGTGGCACATTCCCTACACCAGGCAATTAATACATGTATCACATCCTCTTTCCGTACGTACGTGTATGCGTATTTATACATCCCATACAATAAAAAAGGATGCATTTCTTTAGAATGGGGTTTTCTGTCGGAAGGCGTACGTGGCTGCGTATTTATACATCCCACACAGTAAGAATAATGCATTTCTTTAGAATGGGATTTTCTTGTCGGAAGACAGACGTGACTGCGTATTTATACACCCATACAGTAAAAAAAAAGATGCATTTCTTTAGAATGGGGTATTCTGTCGGAACGTATATATTGTCCATCTATCTGCGGGTCTGCGGGATTTTTAATAACATCCTTCACCGGAACTTAATATTCTTAGGTTGGACGGTTATTTCTTTATTTGGTGACGATAACTTGCTTTTTAGGGAATGATCATCGATTTTGAAGGGGCGGGGGGGATTATGGTTATTTTCTAAAAACGTAAGCACTGAAATACAAATTTGTACATGTATAGTTGAGATGGCTGTGTATCGTATTGCAAAATATGATGAAGTCGAGGGCAGACAACATAGACTTCCACTGCAAAAGGGCTGTTATTAAGCGAGGCTGAAAATGTGTCTTATAACATGCATAAGATATATACGGACCTCTCAAACAGTTATTGTAAGGGTTCTTGAACAGCAGTAGGCGTGGCACATTCCCTACACCAGGCAATTGATACATGCATGTATAACATCCTGTTTCCGTTCGCACTTGTCTGCGTATTTATATATCCCACACAGTAAAAATGATGCATATCTTTAGAATGGGGTTTTCTGTCGGAAGGCAGACGTGGCTGCGTATTTACACATCCAACACAGTAAAAAAGATGCATTTCTTTACAATGGGGTTTTCTGTCGGAAGGAAGAAGTGGCTGCGTATTTATAAATCGCACACAGTAAAAAAGGATACATTTCTTTAGAATGGAGTTTTCTGTCGGAAGGCAGACGTGGCTGCGTATTTATACACTCAAAACAATAAAAAGATGCATTTCTTTAGAATGGGATTTTCTGTCGGAAGGCAGACGTGGCTGCGTATTTATACATCCCACACAGTAAAAAGGATGCATTTCTTTAGAATGTGATTTTCTGTCGGAAGGCAGATGTACATGGCTGCGTATTTATGCATTTATCCCATACAGTAAAAAGGACGCATTTCTTTAGAAGGGGGTTTTCTGTCGGAAGGCAGACGTGGCTGCATATTTATACATTCCAAATATTAAAAATGATGCATTTATTTAGACTGGGGTACTTAGTATTCTGTCGTAACGGATACATCTTGTCTATCTATCTGCGGGGTTTTTAATGACGTCCTACACAGGAACTTGATAATCTTAAGTTAGACGGTTATTTCTTTATTTGGCGAAGATAAGTTGCTTCTTAGGGAATGATCATTTAATCTTGAGGAAGAGGGGCTTATGGTTATTTTCTAAAAAACTATTTATGTTCGGTGAAAAGGAAAAACAATTCTGATTGAGAGCATTTACTATTATAGTTGATGTTAAGGTGGTACCTAACACTACAGGGAGATAACTCTGTAAAAATCAGCTAAACGTTTTAATCACGTTGTATTGTTAAGGAAATATTAAGCTTCTCAATGATCAAAATTAGTGTTTGTCAAACTGCTATATAACCAGTGAAATTTTTCTGATAAAGTGGTTGGTTCAAATTATTTGAAATTTTTATATTTTTGTCAAAGGGTTAAAGTAAGCATTTTGTCAAAATTTTAGGAAAATTAAACGAGCCAAATTAATATTAGTCAAGGTGTTGGGTACCACCTTAAGTTAAACAAAAATAATGTTATGCTTGCGTGTTACAAATAAACGATTCAAATGGAAAAAAATATAATACTTCCTCAAATTTAAATGGTCGTTCCCATACGAGGCAGTACTTGTATCTGTCGATGGCTTTTTACTTTTTTTTTTGCGTTTTTTGTTACAATATTTGGTACTTGCGACCAATTGACAAAGTCTTTCTTCGTGGTCGGGGTGACAAGCTGTGCATCCCGCTAACCTTGTCGATGTAAACTGGAAGATGCGTCGATGACACTACAGAAATCCGGGTCAGGAGCAATGAAGAGTTGAAATGGCCGTCTAATTAAAAAACACCATGGATAAAGTTTTTGTTTTCCTCCAAAACTTGTCATGTATTGACATGTGAGCATTATACATACATGTTCATGAATATATAAACCAAATATCAAGAAATATATAAAACAAAATGTGGACGAACGGACACTTTAACCAATATAAGTGAGTTTTAGAGTGCACACAGACGCAGACCGCACCAACACATAGGGAACATGATAACTATACAGCGTTTAATGAATTAACTGCAGTAAGGGATACGTATATTCGTATAACTATAGCTATCCATCTATCCAATGTACATCTAGTGGCAGGCGGGTAAACGAGGGCTGACCTGACGGGGGTCTCACTGGGGGTCTAATCCCGGATCCCGCTTATTGTTTTGTCAGATTCCCGTATCCCGCTTATCATTTTTTTAGTTTCCCGTTTCCCGCTTGTTTTTTTTTCTATAAGAAGTCGCCTTGCCAGAGCCCTCCTATCGGTATATCACACTTGTATTACCATTGGCAAGATATCAGGGAACCGATAAATGGCTTACTGGTGTCACAAATTTAGGAATGATACAAAAAGTTTGTCAGTGACTCGCCAAAGGTGGGTGGTACTCTTGGCGCCAAGACTGTGAGAAGCGTAACTACATGTCCAATAAACTGTGGGTAAAAATTGCGGCAGGGGATCTGGGGCCGCTGAATGCATCCAGCAGGTCTAGGGTAGATTTGAGAGTACTCGAAGTTTCTGAAAGCTAGTTGATTGATTGATTGATTGATTGATTGATTGATTGATTGATTGATTGATTGATTGATTGATTAATTGCTAAAAATGGCAAATAGTTCATGATTGTTCAGGACAAAAACAAATTTACAATAAATACAACAGGTAGCTATAGGTCCTGATCGTCGAGGATGAAGGTCTGAAATTTTAGAAATGCAATGCATAGAAAATGTGGTTTTCTTGGATAGGAACATAGATTTTGCCTTTCAGTATACCACCTACGAACCCCTCAAAGAGTTGTTGCAAGTTGCTTAACGTGTAGAGAGCGTGGCATTCTCTCTACACTAGCGGCATCGGATTTAACGTCCCCATTCTGACCAGACGTGACTGCGTAATTACGCACAATTATACATTACGCACAACCAAACGAACGCCTAACTTCGGCAAGGATTTTATTGTAGGTCAGATAAGGACCAAGTGGAAAGCTAGTTGAAAGTCAACAAAAATTAATAAAAAATAAATCATGTATATAAAAAAGGCAGGGTTTTGAGCATGATGAGGCTAATTCAAGTATTTGTTGACAGAAATGAAATGATCTGAACCAAAGATCTAATTTTTAGTTTATATAAGGTGGAATATAATGACATTCTATCCAATACTCAATTCACTAAGGATGATAGACTGGTGTACAAATGACATTTGATAATTAAAGAGTTTTACCGAGTTCACATGTATCTAGATAATGTTGTTTTTATTTTTTGTATATAAAAAAAAAATATTTGTGAAAAAAATATGTGTATAGGGTACGTGCCTAAAGTGCCTAACGGCAGCTACGCCCCTGACTGTCATAAGATTATATTGAGAAAAAACGGATTTACATTTGATATGATAAACAAACAGAAATAACTTATATCCCCATTACACTAGGACCACGATCCCACTACGATCTCAGAAATTATAAAATTTTGAAAGTCATAGTAAGATCGTGGTAAGGTCGTGATAAGGACATGCCAAGTCTTCATGATCATGGAGCTTTGAATATGCTCAAAACATTCGTAGTGTAGTCATGGCCAAAACTAGTTGAAGTAGAACCGTATGAACTCAGTCGTAGTAAGGGCGTAGTTAGATCGGGATGGGCGTAGAAGCATCGTATTGGAAACGTGGTGCAATCGAGGTAGCCAATGGAAAATATTTCGCTGCAACCTTAGGTAGGCCTATAAGATTTTACTGCGACTATCCCGATTTCACTATACGTCTTATTTACGCTTCTACAATATTGATTCGATTATTCTACGATGAGGAAGACAATTGCCCTTGTCGTCCTCGTCCACATCACTACGATTCTACTACGTCCTAGCCACGAGAATTGTGTTATATTTCCTAATTTGTAAATTGGAAATTTCAAAATTGCATAACTTTTTTAGTACCTCTGCTTTTTATTTAGCACCCCGATCTCTAAGTGTTTTTAATACTTTTAGTGGAAAGTTATCTCCAGGAAACTGATGTGTACAATGGGAAAGTCAAGATACTTATAGGGACGAAGAGCGTAGTGACAACGAAGTGGAGTCGTTTTCGATCATAGTAGACACGTATTGAAATCGCAAT
The DNA here is from genome assembly GCA_017311375.1 of Mytilus coruscus. NCBI lineage: Eukaryota > Metazoa > Mollusca > Bivalvia > Mytilida > Mytilidae > Mytilus > Mytilus coruscus. The sequence continues at coordinate 37,629,084 of CM029606.1, read as the reverse complement.
GCGATCGGGAAGGTTTTGGAAGAAGCGTTCACAGATCGTGTAAGTCGTGGTAAGCTTATTAGACGCAGCAAGAGCGTGACAAGATAGTAACTATAGAACGTGTTACTGTCGTAGCGAATTCGAAGCAGGATCTTATCAGGATCATAGCAAGATCGCAGTATCAACGTGAAAACTATGAAATAAATTAATGAATATTCAAGCCAACCATACCACGATCTCACTGCAATCTTATCTATTTTAGTTAGTAAATCACTCAAGTATGAAGTCAACTCCTTGTTTATGGTCTTGGTCTAGTGTGGTGGGGGCTTTACATCCACTTCATTTGAACTTTGGTGGAAATCTGTCTCATTGGCAGTCAATCCACATCCCTTTTTTCATTTTTTGACAACAAATTTTGATTCACGCTTAATAAAATGATGATTTTCCCGGATTCCCGGCTCATATTTTGGTAATTTTACGTGTCCCGCCAGACGTTATTTCCCGTTTTCACGGACAATAATTTAACTTTCACGTGTCACGCGTACAAAAATCGGCCAATCCCTCGTCACGCTTAGACCCCAATGAGACCCACCTGACGGTGTTTTTATACGCGTTTCAATTATAGTAACGTAAACATATTTCTCACAACTACCTATGTAAGTAAGCTGCAATAACACAATATGAAGTTGACAGATTTTATTATCGATACAAGTGTGGACACAGATCAGTGTGGATATTACTTGTTTGATACGTTTAAGTGTGTTTGACCTTAGACATGTTGTATGGTAATACTTCCATCGTTTGACAAATTTTTCTCCAGTAATTTATGTATGCTGGTTTCATTTCAATGTGTAAGATATTTTCTGAATCTGTGTGAATGTATACGCATTGCTCATAGTTCTATGTTTAAGTTTGTTCAATGGTGCAATTGGTGGTGTTTATCTTGAATTTGGCCATTGGCAACAAAAACTCAAGATTGGTATTAGACTATCAATGGATCATTCCTACAACAGTTTAAATCAATATGCTAACCAGAAGATCTTTGTAATTTAAGGCAATCAATATACTGTATTGCCCTTTGCAGTCAATTTTAAATTCAGATTCACAAATGGTACTTCTACTTCATTTCGTATCTGGTTGAGAGTTGTTTTTCATATGATGAAGACATAATCTTTCCATCAGTTTAATTGAGGTCTGGAGCTGGCATGTCAGTAACTGCAAGTAGTCCTTTGTTAATTTATGTATCATTGTTATTTTGCTTAGTTTCTTTTGTTACCTATTCTGACATCGGACTCGGACTTCTTTTAAACTGAATTTAACTGTGCGTATTGCTGTGTGTTTGTTTTTTGTTTTTTTGGCTAAAGAGGTATAGGGGGAGGGTTGAGATCTCACTAAACATGTTTAACTCCGCCGCATTTTTGCGCCTGTCCCAAGTCAGGAGCCTCTGGCCTTTGTTAGTCTTGTATGATTTTCAATTTTAGTTCATTTATATGTTTTAAAGTTTAGTATTACCTCCTTTTTCACTGAACTAGTACCCATTTTTGTTTAGGGGCCAGCTGAAGCCCGCCTCCGGGTGCGGGATTTTCTCGCTGTGTTGAAGACCCATTGGTGGCCTTCGGCTGTTTTCTGCTTTTGGTCGGGTTGTTGTCTCTTTGACACATTCCCCATTTCCATTCTCAATTTTAATATAATTCAATGTGACTATCGATGTAGACAAATTATTCAGTTTGTTACCTTTATTTTTGTTTTTGTTATTTTTGTACTGTTCTCGAATCGCCATTTTAACCCCAAGTCAGGCTATGTGAACTATGTGTTGTTCGTTGTTGTTTTGGGTGTTGGAAGTTGGGTCTAGTCTGTTGTACTGCCAAATATCACTGTTAAATCTTACCATCGTTTGTGGTATCTATAACAAATTTGAGTTAGTAAGGTCACTGTCTCATTTATTTCATATTATTATTGAATGATAAGACTTGTTGTTAATGGACCACAAAAAAGTAGAATATCGTAATACATTCTAAAAAATAGCACATATATATTTTATTGTAATATGTACCATAATACCACAGTACTGTTGTCAGATGCATAAATGTAGTGTATATTCTTTTTTATTTTTTGAAGCGTCGGATGTTGGAAGATGGGAGTTATCTCAGTAGTCTGTTGTACGGTCAAAAGTTTTGATAATAAATTCTGTTATCCTTTTTGGTATGTATCGAAATGTATAAATGTATGTATATTCTTTTATAATATTAATGAACATGCAAGGACCACTGATCAACACCATAGTATAATACAATATAGTATATATTTTTGTGAAATAGAAAGGATTGACAAATGAATTGGTGTTTCATGTCCAGTGTTAAATATCACATGCATTTCAGAACGATAACATGTTGATGTAAGTGGGATTTGAACAGGCCTCAGTCGTTTTTTTTTTTTTTGAAATTTGCAGTTCACAAGGTAACGGTCTACAAGAAGACATGCCACCATAGCCGGAAACATAGTTCTCATCCAATCAGTTTTGTGCTCTTACTCCTGATTAAATACCACTTGGTTTTTTTTTAGGGAAAACAGCAAATACCTATTTTCTAACCAACTTCCTTATGCTCTTCAGGTGTTACCACGAGAAGATGTATATATAAGGGAGGTAACAGTAAAATTAAGTATTGTATAGATTTAAATCTTATAACTTGTGTGTTTTAAAATAATTTTTCAACCTTTGTTTCACAGAAAATGATGATACTTTGATATATACAATTTCGACCTTTCTTTAAATAGTTTAAATAAAGAAATAAATAACATATGTATGCAGTATTTCAAGCAAAAGTGCAAATTCAAGTTAAGGTACTCTCGATTGTACAAATGACTATTTAAACAAAAAGTTTAAAAGAGATCAACCATTGTCAGAACACTGAATCAAGATTGATAGAAATCATTTTCAATAAAGAAGAGAATGGGGAAAATTCTTAGAGAACCTCAGTTTCTAAGAAATACTGGTAATTTAGTTGGAGAATTTATCAGGAATAAAGAAAAAACAGATGTCTAATTTCTACATGTCGATTAAATTTACTTTTTTAAGAATAAAAAAAAAAGAATAGAGAATAATTGGGTGCTTGAATATAAAGAATAAAGAATAGTTGACAAAATGTATAAAGAATAGAGAAAAATGAAAAAAAAGATAAGGCTGTCATGTATGAAAGAAACAATCCATACAGTAACACGGTGTGTTCTGAATGCAGATAGGTCTGGCTGTCATGTATGAGAGAAACAACCCATACAGTAACACGATGTGTTCCTAATGAAGATAGGTCTGGCTGTCACGTATGAGAGAAACAATCCATACAGTAACACGGTGTGTTCTGAATGCAAATAGGGTTGTCTGTCATGTATGAGTGAAACAACACATGCAGTAACACGATGTGTCCCTAATGCAGATAGGGCTGTCTGTCATGTATGCGATAAACAACCCATGCAGTAACACGATGTGTTCCTAATGCAGATAGGGTTGTCTGTCATGTATGAGACAAACAACCAATGTAGTAACATGCAGTAAATAAAATTTATTCAGAAAACTGCAGTGTATGCCCAATTACCTTGTCTGTTATCTATATAGTCTCTCAGAATTATGCGGTCCCTTTATGTTTCCTCTGGGTAAAAGTCTGTAAATAGTCCCTCAGAATCATGCGATGTCTGCCCTATTACCCTGACAACTATTTATTTGATAGACACCTAGAATTATGCGGTCCATTTTAACCTGTTAACTGTGTTATTGATATTATATTCCCTGAGAACTATGCGATCCCTTTTGGTTTTATATAATAGCCTCAAAATCATGCGGTCCATTTAGGTTTTTTACGGGTAACAGTCTGCCCTTTTTCTCTGTCTTTTTTATATAATACGGTAGTCCCTGAGAGTTATGATTGCCCTTTTTGTATTATATGATAGTCCCTGAAAATTATGCTGTTCCTGCTGGGTTTTATATGATAGTCTCAGAATTATGCGGTCCCTTTTGGTTTTATATAATAGTCTCAGAAGTATGTGGTCCCTTTTGGTTTAATATAACAGTCTCAGAATTATTCGGTCCCTTTTGGTTTTATATTATAGTCCCTGAGAATAATGCGATCCCTTTTGATTTTTTATTGGTAACAGTCTGCCCTATTACCCTGTCTATTATTCGCATGTATATAATAGTCCCTGAGAATTATGCGATCCTTTTTGGTTATATATTATAGTCTCAAAATTATGATATCCCTTTGTTTTTTTTATGGGCAGCAGTCTTACCTATAACCCTGTCTTTTATTTACCTGTATATAATAATCTTTCAGAATTATGCGGTCCCTTTTGGTTTACCTTAACACATGTTATTCATTATTTATTGTTTATGTAGTATTCTGTAAACTTCTGTTTTTTAATGGTCCATCAGAATAATCCGGTCCTTTTTGTGTTCTTTTACACGTGTATCTCTGTCCATTTTTGCCATGATTGTTTTCGGTCTCTCTTCGATCTATATGTATAGATTCTCTCTATAGTATCTGTCGCCTCTTTTTTGTAGGTATGAACAAATCAATTAACAAACTGTTAGTTTCGGAAGCAACATTTTTGACTAAGGTAAATAAATGTAAAACGGTTCGGTGCATATTGTTCGGTTTTTTTTTACAGTTTTTGGAATAATCTGTTTCATAATAAATTCCCCAGCTTCTCCATGTGACAATTTTTTTCCCGTTGCTTTATTAATTTTGTAAACCACCGAAGCCAGTAAAATACCAACCGTTACGATTAAAAGGGGATGTCATGTATACGTCAATGAGACAGCAACCCCATGACACACATATCCCAAAGACATCGATATCTATAGCGCCAAAAAGAAGTCAACATACAGTCTGCACTATTAGCTCAGCGTCAAAAACAGCAAAACTACTCATATTACGGCAACTAGATTTAGAGTTTTTTCATATGAATGAATGTGGTATGCGTAAATGAGACATCAACCCAACGACACAAAATAATCAATCCGATTCTAAAACACACTGATTAATATAAGTACACAGATTCTAAAAAGTGTAAAAATAACCCCCTCCCCCCAAAAAATAAGATCAACTTAAAGTTAATTTATTTTGGAAAAAGAAACACACATTTAATTTTTTTTACGGAATCATCTTAAGATTCTTTTATACATTTCTCTCATTTTTTATCTTTGCAATTTAAAATTATCATCGTTTTATGTTCTTTAAAAATTGACGAAACAAAATATAAACCGTGCATATTAATAGTTTTCATTATGAAAATATTTAATCCATGTATAGGAACATTAAAGATAACTTTCATGGCTTTGTTTGCCTACAGTCGATTCGGGATTAAAGATTGTTACTTTACTCGAATAGGAGGAGGGGGTAGTGAGTTCGAACCCGGCCCGTTGGAAACCAAAACACTTTACATGCAAAAGTTTAATTTATATAGGTATATGAATGAAGTCTGGAACATTGTAGCTCGGATTCATCATGATGTGTCCTGATGGGTGTCAGGTCTTCCTGCTGACGGTAACCTTGTGGATTAGCATGTTAGACACTCGACACACTGTGTCGGTCAAGTCGAAGTAATATTCGCTTCATATTGATACTTTGTTGTCCTGAATATGTATTTAATTAGTTCAATTCAATTCAAATCTTTATTGACATTACACTATATATTTATAGCATGTGACACAACATAACAAAATAAAAATAAACAATATCAACAAGATCATTAATATACATAATAAAAGTAAATATTTCGAGAGTCCCCTGTCCTCAGTTCTATAGAATGTTTTAAAAAGGATCCTAGCTTATTTACCTGAATGTGTGATCTTGGGTTGGGTATATATGTAATTTTATCTATATCATTAAAATCTGTAAAGTGCATATTCTCATTTATCAAAAAATCAAAATAAACTTTTCTATTATTACTGTTACTATCACAATATAAAAAGAAATGAATTTCATCTTCAGTTTGTTTGCAGTTTTTGCATAATCTTTCTTCTCTTGGTATTTTAAGATATCTTCCTTTTCTATTAATAAATTGTGGTCACTTATTCTAAATTTTGTTATCAGTTTTCTAAATACAAATTTTGAGCAAGTTAAATATTTTTCTTCTGTATTATTTAGTTTTACATTTTTATAAATAGTGAGTTTGCTGTTATCCTTTATACATGTATCTGATATTTTATCATTTACTAGCTTTTCATAAAATGCATCAGTTTTGATTTTATTTGTTCTCTTATAGTTTTTAGTTATCTTATGTGAGGAATGTTTCTTCAAAGTGTTCAAATCAATACTGGTTTCTTGTAATACATGTTTTACATATGAAAACCAAGAATAAATTCCCAAAGAGTCCAAGTTTTGAGACAAAACAAAGGATTCTTTCACAAGAGGATTAATGTCATCAGAATATAATACAAAAGATACAATATAGATTCAAATTTAATATTTAGTTCCAGAGGAAGTATCCCCAGATCAGCTCTTGCACCTATAGCTAAATTTGATAAAGTTTTTCTTTAACTTAGGAGACTTTCGTTAACCTGACTTAGGACTAAGACGTGTCCTAAGACCATCCTAAGACACGTCCTAGTCCTAAGACAGCTTCGTTGACACGACCCCTGTTTTCAAAATAAGATTAAAAAGTTTAAGAAATGACTTTCCTATCACTGGATATGTATATTTAATAATTTCATTTAAAATTCTGTCTCGTCCTGCTGATTTTCCAGTTTCTAATTGGGAAATTACTTGTTTAATTTCTGTAAAGGATATTTATCAATTTCTTTTATATAATCCATTTTTTTCCCCAAAGTGACATAAAATAGTTTCAATGGTGTTTTGGAACTTAATATCTACTATGGGCGGATTTCCCTGGTTTTGGATATGTTTAATTATATTTTCTTCTTCCTGATAAATCTCAGGAATTTCTTCTCCATCGTCTTTTGATTTTAATGATTTTAATATTTTCCAATATTCTTTTTGGTCTTTATCTATTTTATTTGTTAAGGATGTATTCTTCTAACGTTTCAGTCTCGTTGAAATCTCGTTCTGGAATAATTTCCAAAACATGTGATACAAATGGAAAATATCAATGAATTTAAAAATATTATTATATTATAATAAAATATTAAACTTAACTCTGTGAAAAATTGTGTATTTAGAATAAATAGTTTTGAGTAATAAAATTTTCAAATTTTATAACCAATCAAGTCAGTCTCATTAGTCCAAATGTTGAGAAAATGGGTGAAGGGTACAAGAAATGATTTTACCAGATACATGTACATCCCATACCAATTTTTTTCTTTTCAGATTTCTTAGATATGTATTTTTTCAATCATTTATAACAAAGGAGTTGAAATATGCTTTTTGTTCTAAAAAGAGAAAAATCCCAATTTTACAAAATTTGACAACATGGTAAATTTGACATGAAAAAGCAACAACATTTTATAAAACTTTCTTATATTAACACCTAGCCATAGTTTTTTTTAAGATAAATGTATTCAGATTGGTCCACTTCATCTTTAGTGAAAGTATGAAAAAAAGTTTAATTGTGAAACTGTGATTTTTTTCATGATAATAGCCCTAAAATGGGTAAAAAAAGATGAAAAATTGGAAAATCATCAAAATTGGGTACTTTCAAATGTCTGTAGCAAAAAAAGAAGAGCGCCAACATATGATTTTTTTCTTCACCAATTATTTTTTCACAGTCATATAAACCCAAAAATCAGGTTAAGAATGAAAGTTTAATTCTAGAAATTTTTGGCTCCTCAGAGGTGTACATCCTTAATAAGTCATGTATCTTTTGTTTATAATCACTCTTCATTATCAGAGTTATAACGACATCAACTCTACACTGGCTGCATTTTCATTGATCATAAGAATTGAAAGCATCTTTTTGTAATCTTATAGGGAAGTTAAAGCGTTGACCAACGCACATTTTGTATGAAGTGCGAAAACGGTTGATTCATACTAAAAATGTGCTCCCGGTCAACGTGTTTACAACCATATAAAACTACAAATTAAAGAAGCATTCAACTCTCTTGATAACATTTTTATGCTACAACCATGAAATAACGAATTATATATATATTTTTTTTTATCCAGTTGTTTTACCACTGAAAGTATTTCGCAATGTCATTGTCAATATAGTACTTCATTGTAACACTATCAAAGTAAACTAACCAAAATGTATGCGTTGATTGTATTTGGTGTTGTCGAGAAGAATTTTGGTTCACAGACTCGGCTATATAAACCTTTTCTCTTGCAATGACTATTATTCGGGAATTTTAGTATCATGACTAAAACGTGCGAACTGAATCTCGGGTACAAACTGATCCTGATGTGTTTAATAATTTAGTCTTATCTCTTTAACTATCTAATAAGTTTCATGCTTTTAACATGCTAGTATATATCGAATGTCTAGGAGGGGAAAGGGAGAGGGAGGGAGGTTTAACATGGCATTAACATGACATGCATAACAAATAATGTAATAAAATAAAGCAAAAGGACATCTGTTTTAATACTGACATGCAGATAAGAACGTGTTGTATTCCGAAGTCAAGTCATGGTCTGATAACCAATCAAACAACTATAGTAAAAAGATAAACACACCATCGTCAACAAATATACCTGTATATGAAAAAAAACAAAAAACAAAAAACAAAAAACAAAAAACAGAAAATTGTTTAACACGCCAAATATATCGTATGTAAAAAAAAAAACATAATCCATATTTTGTGGGATCTAATGTAGAATTGTCACACTGCAATCACACCTTTTTTAAAAAGAAGCCAATAACTTTTACATGTTCCGTGGTAGAAGGGCTTTAGCATTACTTTAACATTTTGTTCTTTGGTGAGAGAAAAAAAATTGTTGATAGATAAACAATTATCATATATATTTTCCTTTAGGTTTTTTTTATTTGATTATATATTTAAGGTCGAAGCAGGAATTATTTTTCATCCTCCTGCAAGTGGTACAGTTAACATAGTCTATCCCTTCTAGGACTTTTATAATGGCGACCCTTCTCTATTTCTAGATTATGGTCACTTATTCTAAGTTTATTGAAGTATTTTCTTATAGAGAAGACAAATAAAATTATCTATTGTAGCAATGTTTTCATTTTTTGTATAGTGTAACAGTTTAGATTTTGATTTGTAAAACAGATATTTAATCTATTTTTAATGGGTTAATTTGAAAATCACATTTGGTTTAATGCAAGATATTTAGTATCACACTTTTGATAAATTTACTTTTAAGATAGGTTGAATTAAAAAGTTATGGTTTGTTAAAATTCGGATTTATTTTTTTGGTTATACTAACAATAAATCTACTGTTATGATGGGTTTAGTTGAACAGTTATATTTGTTTACATGATAGATTTATTAGTGTATTAAAATACAATAAATCTACCTTTATGAAAGATTTAATTGAAAAATATTTTTGTATAAATTGTTTATTTATTTTTGTATCAAATAGGCAATAAATTTACTTTTACGAGTGGTTTAATTAAACATATATTTGGTTAAATTTTAGATTTATTTGATTATTAAACATGTAATAAATCTACTTTTACTAGTGGTTTAATTATACATTTACATTTGTTTAAATTTTTGATTTATTTTGTAATATACATATGATAAATCTACTTTTATGAGTAGTTTAATTGAACATTTATATTTTCTTAAATTTAGATTTATTTTGTATTAAACATATCATAAATCTATTTTTACGAGTGGTTTAATTAAACATTTATATTTTCTTAAATTTTAAATTTATTTTGTATTAAACATATACTAAATCTACTTTGAAAATCTCTGAAAACTTAAAATTGATTAAATCGTTCACAAAATATCAATTAAATTTAACTTAAATTTAAGACTGTACGGTTAATTAAAATTAATAAATTATTAGACTTTATTAAATGCATCATTTCCTGCAGTGTTTGTTTAAGGAATTTGTGAAATTGATGTATAAGAAGACGAAGGTTTTGTTAGTTTTACAATACAGTCAACGGACAGAGGAGAAGAAAAAGAGCATTATAGACAATTGATCCGGGACGTAATTTCATGAATGTAAACTATCAGGTTCAACATTTTAAGAACGATGTATGTTCGAAGACAAAGGAAAGAGCAGCAAAAGCTAAACAAAGGATCGGATTATCGAAAAAATTAAAGTTTATTGAAGGTCCTATGTAATTTTTATGAGACAAATTTACTAAAGAAGGAGGATTGCTACGTCATCAAAATCACATGATGTCTTACTTAGATGGATATGGATTACCATTATTTCAGAACACGATGTCGTACGAATAAAATCTCTCAAGGTGAAGTTTGTCCAGTTACTGTCATGCTGCAAATTAGGAAAATATTTCTTCAAAATGGAGTTTTGATGTATTTTTTGTTTTGTTATATTGCATTATTCGCACAATGTTAGATATGAGCAAGTCAACATGGTGGCTCACTCCTTAGTAACGTTACGTTAACTGTTGATTTGACGGTAAATTGGAACTAGCGAAAATAAATTGTAAATTAAAAATTGCAATGTTTGCTTTAAGAATTATTAGGATTAAACACATTTTTCTTCAGGTTATTTTAGAACAATTTCATGCAAACCATAGACTAATCTTATTTTTGTCTTCAAATTTATCTTACAGGGGATAAAATAGAAAATGGCCAGGACCAGTGTAAAAATTTCAAACAAATCTATGGCTTGCAAGAATTACTTCTTAAATAATCCATAGTAGCAGTAGTATTGAGATATAAACGCCTCTGTAAACTTGTGGTTGCATGTTCTTTCGTTTAGGGTAAAAGTACAAGATTTACCAACGATACCAGATTCTTTATTTCAGTATATAAATAGGGTATAATAGATATATTTTACACATTAGTATATTCTAAATTAATTCTTATAATTAGTATGAAAAAGAAAAGTAGAAAAATTAACATTAAAAAACAGGTAAATTTTTTCTTTATCTTGAATAGCGTCACCATATTTAATTCTGTGATCGATATTCACACATATAGGTACAATTTTTTCCATAATTAAGAATCCTAAAATTGTAGTTCTTTGATCGACTCATGCTGATGACGTTAGTTGATCCACTTGGTTGAGTTGGTTCCCACCTGAAATACTCAATCGTAGATCCATCATTGTACTTCCATTGTCCTTGTGTCTTTTTACCTTGTATACATATTGCATTATAGTACACTCTTCCGATGTCAGCTGAAATAAATGCATGTCTGGAATAAATATAGATTAGGGACGGGATCCTTCAGGAGTTATTGTTGACTCCATCAGGACTTGATTTAGTTAATGCATTCAAAAATAAGTGTTCATGTCTAGCTTCCCGCCAATGAAATTGTTTTCCCTTGTTCGACTGCGGACTGCCGTCCAATTCGTCCCTGCCTTACTTTTGCGCTGATGAACATTTTTCTCCCTTGATTTCGTAAGAACATCCAGAAAGTAAAAAAATATAGTTACAAAAATTAAATAACCACAAATTTAAAGCATCAATGTGACATTTGCAGAGTTTTGGTCTTTGTGGATTTGAAGGAGAAGAAACCGTTATTTGTTAAAATTTCAATTTCAGTTTAATAATTGCTGTTGTTATCTTGACTTTACAAAAAGTTGCCTCAAAAATGAACTTAAGTATTTCACACCAAAGCTTTTTATCCTTAATTTATTAACGATATTGTCCACAAGAAGGTTAGTTCTCCGAAGTATGAATATTAAATATAGGTTTCCTAAGGAAGTGTACCAAAGTTAAGCGTTGATTACACAAATGGTTCAAAAGATGTTATTCAAAAAACATTTGATGCTGCTGGCACTGTTTCTTTTGGCCCATTGACTTCATTTTGATCTTTGTCAATCCACGCGTAAATAACCCATCAAATAGTAGTAAGGATCTCTGATGAATACCATAGAATATTCTTTATTTTTCAAAAACAGAGTCCTTTCATGGCCCCTGACATCATGACCTTTGACCCATTGACTCATACATCATAAAAATTGGGATAATAGTCCAGTATTTAATCTTTTTATAAATATTTTCAAGTCTTAATATCAAAGTAATATTATGTTAGTACTCAGGATATTTGTACCGAGCTAGTAATATCCTGGAAAACTTGAATCAAGCATGTGGCACCGACTGAAAGGTATTTATGATAATGTTGTTGTAGAAGTATCTTTAATGACTCGGTTTGAAACATTATAGAAAAGGGACTACCGATATATTAATTTTTTCAAGGTAGTGACGGAAATTATATAGTTTGAAGCGTTTGATTGCAAATGATTGAAATCGAATAATTTTGGAAATTTTACGATTTTGTTGCATAAAGAAATATGTTTTGTATTGCTACTTTCTTACATATGTGGGTCTGGTGGGTCATTTTGTGCTGAGTTGTTGTCTGTTTATTTCGTTTTGGTTTGAATTCTGTATTTTCGGTACATTTCACATACATGTATGTCTTATTTGTCAATATAGTCTAGTTACTCGTGGTTCGTCTACAGGGTTTTGTTTTAAGTTGTTTCGTTTTCGTGTGTGTTTACTGTTTGGTCTGGGCTTATACTACAGTTATTTTATTTTTATTTTATTTTCTACATGTATGTAAAAGTTAAGCTAAAAAATCAACTAATTCATTTATATGATTTTAAGTTAAAACAACTATATTCACAGGATTTTTGTTTATACACAGTTTTGATTAAGAAAAAAAACCAACATGTTTAACCCTCCACATTCTGTATGTATGTGCCTGTCCCAAGTCAGGAGCCTGTAATTCAGTGGTTGTCGTTTGTTGCTGTGTTACATATTTGTTTTTCGTTCATTTTTTGTACATTAATTAAGCCGTTAGTTTTCTCGTTTGAATTGTTTTACATTTGTGATTTCGGGGCCTTTCATAGCTGACTATGCGGTATGGGCTTTGCTCATTGTTGAAGGCCGTACGGTGACCTATAGCTGTTAATATCTGTGTCATTTGGTCTCTTGTGGAGAGTTGTCTCATTGGCAATCATACCACATCTTCTTTTTATATATGGTTAGAAAATACAAATGATAACACCATTTTATACACAATTCCATTTTAATATTCTTGTCATAGATATAAGAAGATGTGGTCTGAGTGCCAATGAGACAACTCTCCATCCATGGTTAAAAAATATAAAATAGCACCATTACAAACTCAATCTCAATTCATATTCTTGTACGTGTCTATCAATTAATCAAATCTTTTTATTTTTCCGAAATTTACATGTGATAATATAAACGTCACAAAAATACGTCACTTTTTGTGACGTTGATCCATTTATGAACGCGCAGTTTATATTTCGTTTGTAGTTTTTGGTCTGCTGTAATAAATTTATTGAAGGTTTCGTTGTTATTCTGCTGTTTACATGTTGTAATGTACTATTATTTATTTATGCATTTCTCTTTGCTAAGTGTTCTTGCGTTTGTTTGTACTGTATTCCTGTCACGTAGTGTTGTCATTTTAGCTGTTTTTTTTAACATTGCCATATAAGCGGGAGGTTTGGCTAGCCATAAAACCAGGTCCAACTCACCATTTTTCTTAAAAGTCCTGTACCAAGTCAGGAATATGGCAGTTGCTATCAAACAGTCTGTTTCTATGTAGGTTGGTGTTTGATTTTGTTGTAGTTCAGTGTTTCTGTTGTTCCGTTGTTTTCCTCTTATAGTTGATGTGTTTCCCTCGATTTTAGTTTGTTACCCGGATTTGTTTTTGCTTAATCGAATTATGACTATTTAACAGGGGTATACTAATGTTGTCTTTATTCCTGTCTATTTCCGTAAATATAAAAACAGCCATCATATTGCATTTTTTCATAAATACCAATCCCATATTGGCAAAGAAAAAAATATATATTGATTAATAACTTACACATATTAAGAAATTTATTCAGTTCTGATAGATCCTTGGCTTTTAAATATTCGGCTTTGAGCGTTCCTTATGAAGGTAAATCCAGAAAAGCGCTTTGGACGCATGCAAATTTATAACGTGTTGTTTTCATTTTTTTCTTTATTACCTGTAACAAGCTTGATATAATCTTGTCTTTTATTGGAATCAATACGCATGAGCTCAGTTCCTGGACACACAAAAACCTTTATTAACAACAGATCCTTGAATTGGCGGTCCAAAGTTATAACACAAGTTCAGTTCTCTGTAGTAGAAGAAGTTGACCAAACAGCGACCGCAACCTGGCAAAATGGTTATTAACTGTAGTCATTATATTATGGAACAAAATAATGATAGCTGAAATAGTTCTGTTTTGAAAAAGATATTTCAAAACAAGAATAGAAGAATATGTGGATGTTCATCAATGAGAAACCACAAAACAAGGCACTGTTTATGAGGATATAATATTAATAATAATTCTTAAATCAACACATTCTTGAAATATGCAAAATTACTAACTGATATTGAAACGATTCCTTTTGTAAACAGGTTCCATATTATAAAAAGATGAAATTTTATCTTACAGAGTAAGTTAGAAAATATTGTTCTGTCTCTTCATGTTGGAAATATTTTAATATAACAAAATACCGAACTCCAAGGAAAACTCAGAATGGAAGGTCCATTGACAAATGGCAAAATCAAAAGCTCAAAAACATCAAACGAATGGAAAACAACTGTCATATTCCTGACTTGATACGGGTATTTTCTTATGTAGAAAATGGTGGGTTAAACCTGGTTTTATATCTAGCTAAACCTTTAACGTGTATGTGTATCTTGTTTGCCATCTGGAAGAGATTAAATTGTGTACCACTAACCAATCAGAGAGACCCATGTTGTGCATGTGAGTTTCAAGTTGGTAGGAAAAAGAGGCGATAGATACTAAAGGGACATTCAAAGTTGTAAATAAACTGGCAACGCCATGGTTAAAAAGGAAAAAGAAACAAAGAAACAAACAAGAGTACACAAAACTAAAGACTGAGCAACACGAACCCCATAAAAAAATGGGGTGATATCAGGTGCTCCGCAAGGGTAAACAGATTCTGCTCCACATGCACCTATATTTATCATAATATTTATCTCTTTTCATGTGTTTGATGAACGGCTGTACTTGGTATATTGAATATTTTAAAGCAGCAAATAATAGAATGTATGAACTTCCATTAAGATTTGTGTTATTAATTACCTTACCGGAGGAACACATTAGTAACTTATCCGGGAATCTTAGCACGAAAACTCCGGAACATTACAGTATCAATGATAACATTCTATCTTCATACGTTGATATATACTTCTGTAAGCTGTCCATATTAAAAAAAATGCATTCACTGCATGACGTTTCAAATTTTTCATTGGTCTATGATTTGATCAATAGGATATAGATGTGTTGGATTTCCCATTCGAACATACAAAATAATCTCTTTCTTTGTTACTCGTGAATTTTGAAATGAATATGAAAATATGTGCGGAGAATACTTCTATGACAGCAACATAAATATCAGACCATGTACAAGTCAAAGCAGAAACGATATATAACTAACTGTTCATTTATACCTATTACCAGTACTTTCTTTAAGTAGTTGTATTCTGTATAAAATTTTCCTATATGAATTGATCAAAACAATCATTATCATAAAGTTTGTTTCCTGACTGTTAAAATCAAATCTGTCTAGTGTAAATCAAATCTTATCTGATCAGACCCATTGCCAGTCGTTGTAAACAGGCATGGGAAAGTTCACATACTTTGCGATTATGAAAATACGATAAAATATCGCCCACACAAATAGCATTTGAAATAAGAATATTGATGTGAAGAGCGAACTAATCGTTCGATGAGCGAATTTACCAACATATATAAAGCGCATACGTTCAAAGCACGAACATAACAACACATGAAGATATTCAAGTTAACAGAAATGGTCACATAGTTCTATTGGCAGACTGTGTACTAGTCAGATGAGAGTTTTGGATGAGATAGAGGAATGCAACTGAAAGAAATCACGGTAGAATTTGTTGACACAATTTTATGATAAATATGAATTTAAATTGATATACATGTTATTAGTTTTGGAATATTTTGGAATAAAATGTGTTAATCGTTTGAATCTTTTCAGATTTGTTTCAATGAAGTTGAAATAATGTATGTGCAATTCATTTTCATATTTTTTTACTATTCCGTATGATTTATTTAATTTAACTTTTAACGTATTCATTCAATCAGAAATCTACGTACAGATTTAAAACGCTGTTGGCTGACAGAAGTATTAGCCAGTAACACATCATAATTGAAATACTGTCCGTCTGGACACATAGTCCGAGAGCTGTTGGCAATTACAGATACCACAGCTTTAAAATACATTTCCATATACTGATAGTAAGGGAGGACTTAAAAATTTTGAAAAGTGAATTTATTCAGTAAAAAAAACAGTTACTAAAGAGGAAGGACATAGTATTACTATTACTTTACCAACTGTCACTGCAGGTTGAATGTAAGACTACATGTACCGTTAGAGCGGACACAGGATAGTTGTTAAATGTGAAATCATCCTCAGTGTGCAAAAGTGTTTATTAGTCCTGTGACTATTGACACATTAGGACTGAAGTATTTTTTTTTTGAATATGAAAAAATGTTAAAAGAAAACAAAACCCCAAAACAATGATGCAAATAAAAGGCTGTATATAGAGCGTTCACACATTGTGATATACATCAAGTAATGATTGTGAATTTCGAGCTATATACCATGAAAGTCTCGTATATAGATATGGTATCAAGACTCGATACTAGTAGTTATCAAATTAATTTCCTACTTTTAATTAATATATGTTCCGAACCATATTAGTATTTTGACCATACGCGTATGGAAATGACCATATGCGTATATACTCAAATGGTCTGTCCATACGCGTATGGTCCGGGTAAATAATAGGATCAATGTTGAAAATTACTTTTACTGTAAATTGCATAAATACGACTGTTTAAGGTGTCATAATTTAAGAGATTATAAAACCATATTTTACTCACTTAAACATATGTTGATTTATTGATTAAAGTTAATCAACTTTTCAAAGTCATTACCGATTTTTCATTACGAAACATAATATCAGATACATATAATACAATTTGTATATATGTATCTTGTATTATTTCGGATAAACGAATTGACATGATGCGAAGCAAAGCAAGATAGCAGATAGATTCACTTTGGTGGATAGTCATCTCCTTAATTTTATAAGATTCGCCTTTTTGTAAAAGATACACAATTTAAGCTGGTAACTTGTATCGATTTTGGTTCGGAGAACGAACAGTGTATTCCTGAGAAGGAAGTTAGAATTGAAAGCAATTATTACATATGTATTAAGAATATACATATACAAAATACTCCTATCGTCCGGCCGGTTAATAATTAGACGATTATATTCTCATATGGTCGACATACGCGTATAGTCGGACCATATGATAGATATAGGAAGATGTGGTGTGAGTGCCAATGAGACAACTCTCCATCCAAATAACAATTTATAAAAGTAAACCATTATAGGTCAACGTACGGCCTTCAACACGGAGCCTTGGCTCACACCGAACAACAAGCTATAAAGGGCCCCAAAAGTACTAGTGTAAAACCATTCAAACGGTAAAACCAACGGTCTAGTCTATATAAAAACGAGAAACGAGAAACACGTATAAATTACATAAACAAACGACAACTACTGTACATCAGATTCCTGACTTAGGACAGGTGCAAACATTTGCAGCGGGATTAAACGTTTTAATGGTACCAAACCTTCTCCTTTTTCTGAAACAATAGTATAACATCACAACATAGAAAACACACGATAAAACATCAATTGGAAGGCTTAACTCAATCAAAAACGTAAATTAACACACTATGAACGAATAAATTCGATCTGTGATACCTGAAAGTAAATACATATGAGTATACATATAAGGTCCAAATACTCATATGGTCCAGAACATGTAGAACATATACATTGTATAATAGAAATGAATGTCTATGGAAGATTGCACGTCTGAATTTTTGTTATATATAATAAATTAATAGCATTATAAATATACTCATCATAGATACCAGAATTATAGTTTTGTACGTCAGATGTGATTTTCGTCTACAAAAGACTCATCAGTGACGCTCAAATAAAAAAAAAGTTTAAAAGGCCAAATAAAGTACAAATATGAAGAGCATTGAGGACCTAAAATTGGAGTAGAAAATCCTTAATATTTCGAAAAAAAATCAATATTCTGTCAACGGTTAATTTTTATAAGTCCTTAACAATGATTATTCATGTCAAGACAGAAGTGCAGACTACTGGGCTGGTGATACCCTCGGAAAGGAAACTTCCATCAGTAGAGGATCGACCCAGTGGTTGTAAATACACTCAGCATAGGTTCTAGGGTTAAAATTTTGTAAACCAGACAAAATACGAAGTTACCACTTAATAAATTATATTGACTTACGTTCCTGGAAAAGGTAAAATTTCCACCCTTCCCCTGAGAATGACATAACTGTATATGTGAACGGATCTGAGTGTATAATACACATTCCTTCATGATTGTTGTAGAAGAATGACAAACAACGCGAATTTGATACACATTTTATACCGCATTCCCTACAAATCTAACATGGTAGGCTCCAATGGCGTTCTCTACTTCATACTTGTTGTCATATTCAGGTTTACGGTGCGCTGAGATCAATCTAAATCTTGATTCACTTAGTACAGCAATGAACATCATTTGCATACATAGAAATATGATAGATATAATCATTTTTGTCAGTTCGCAAAACATTCTAATATGATTGCATTCAATAGTTTGTGTTTTAAATACTGATGTGGTTACTATGCGCTGACGTTATACGATTCGTATTATGTGTTGATTGGTCTGTTCCACCTTGGAAAAATTCGAAGCTATGTTTTAAAAAGGATAAAGCAATATTAAACATAAACCGAAGGGATCGATGTTGTGACGTATCCAAATGACTGGTAATTCGAGTTACAATAGAAGTACAGATATTGAATGGAAAGATTAAATGTTGTTCTTGTGAGTATATCAAAACATTTGAAACAGCACAGGAAATATTTGATGAAACATCTAAGCTGGATTATTTATTTACGATGAACAATTTTAAAATCTTTCAGGGTTATATTGGATAGGGACAGAAATTTGGCCTTGCAACAAGCCACCTACGGGTCCCTCAAAGAGTTGTTGTAAAGGTTCTGAACATGCAGAGAGCGTGGCATTATTTCCATACGAGGCATCGGATTTAACGTCCCATTCTGACCAGACGTGACGGCGTACTTGATACATCCCGTACAGCAAAACGGACGCCCCACTTTGGCAAGGGTTTAACTGCCGGTCGGAAGAAGACTTGTAGTGACCATATTTCTATTCCCCAGTAACCCTTAGGGATATATGCTCAATAATGTAACTTTCACGCTAATGAGTGTTCTGAAAATAGTTGTTATAGTTTATATATTTAAGCAATATTTCGCTTAACAAATTAGCTTCATCAGGCGCGTGCAGACATCCAGGTAAAATTGAATGCTGTTAAGGAATGTTTGCAGCTAATCGTACATGTCCTTTAAATTAATTTTTTCAGCTTATTGTACATAGCGATACATAGATCAAAACAAATAGCTGTGTTAGTTAAGGGCATACGATACAGTTACAGGGGAGGTAATGACGTCGCTAACGTAAAATGTTCTTTTCGCGAGTCAAACTGTGACATATCGAGAAAAGATGCATTTGCGACTGATTTTATCATTCAGACCGATTAAACTTGAAAACGAATTCATGGACCCCTCTTTTTTTGACATTAGACTTGATTATGTATGAAGATTATTTGTGCCAATTTTATTAACAAACCACCGATGATTTTTTTTTTAAATTAAATAAACAGCCAAAAATGCCTATTTTTTAACTTAAGTAATAAAATGTGATAAAAGATAATTACTTCAAAGAATTGTTACACAAACTCAAAACATACTTATGTAGAGAAGATATTACAGATGTTTTAAAACTCGGCTTGCGTTCATCTTTTGAAACAAACAAGTTAAGGGAGCTACCATTTGATTTTTATGTAAAGAGGGGGCTAGGTTGAAAACTTTTGTCCTGCATTTTTTTTTAGTTGTAATCTCTGTCCTGCCTTTTATTTTTCATTCTATTCGGTCCTGCCTGTTTTTATTAGTTTATCCTGACTTTTTACATAAATTGTCATCTTGGATTTTTTTTTGGCAAAGTTGCTCATCCTGCCTTTTTTACTCAAAACTCCTGTCCTGCCTTTTTTCAAAAGTTCACTGTATCAAAACTGTATCGTATGCCCTTAATTAGTATGAAATTCAAGAATTATCCTTTGGTTTTGATAAAACTGTTTAACATTTCTCTCATTCAGTCCATTAGGTTAAAGAGTACGTAGCTGATGCAACCAAAACATCTCTCTCTCTCTCTCTCTCTCTCTCTCTCTCTCTCTCTCTCTCTCTCTCTCTCTGTTTTCTACTTAGGGTGTTTTAATTTCATTTACCTCTATTATTTGAAAGGTGATATTTTCAAAAGTATGTCCTTTTCTAAAGCGGTGTCTCGTGATTGGGTATTTTCTTCCTTTGCAAAACAACTGCCTCTTTTAAGAAATAAAAAGTCAAAACAAAAGTAAAACGTTCTAGGTAACAAGTTTGAGGCACTTACCCTTTCAACGCATCCAGTATCTCTCCTTTTGGAGATGATGCGATTCCTTTAGTTTTTTCCTGATTTTACGGTATGTTCTCCATCGATTTAAAAAATTTGATGTATTGTTGCCTCTAATTCAAATGATATTTAGTTAAAATATTTAAAAATATTTTCTAGAATTTATAGTGTTAATCAAACCATCAAATCCAAATCCTCACATGATTCTGAACCAGTGCCAAGTTATATGATGACAACAATGCAAGTAACATACACGGATGTAGATGTGTTTCCCTCGGTTTGAGTTTGTAACCGGATTTGTTTTTTTCTTAATCGATTGATGACTTTCGAAAAGCGGTATACTACTGTTGCCTTTCTTTATACATCATAACTTATTGTTTTTTTTTAAGAAGCGATTTTTTTTTTAGGTAAAAAACATTTTACTATTACATGAACCCAGAATCCTTCGTGTGATGATTTAAAACTAAAAACCATTTACGTGGCCTCTAAGAGTCTAGTAGTTATTAGTGTTTTTGGATTGCTGTCTAAATGACGTATACCCCTGTCTCATATTATTCATACAGAGAGATATAAGATTGCTTGATTGGCGATTGCTTTACGCCGCATCAGCACACAAAAGGCTATATCGCGGCGATAAAAAGTATAAGAAGAATGCTCACAGAAGTATGAGAATAAAATGTTTCTTTTGAAACGGTTAAAATATGTTAACCAAAAACCATAGCCATTGGATGGTTAAAAATAGCATCGAATGTCCCAAGAGAGTTTGCAATACTTTTAAAGGTACCATTTAACATGTTAAAGCATTAATCCATTATATATCATAGCGTATACTTGTAAATATCACAACTTGTTCCTCTGATTAGGAAGGGTCTTACTTTGCCGATTTATTTATTGATTTATTTGTAATGGGTATGCAGATATCAGTAGCCTGTCATCTCTTCAGTATGCGCCCAAACCAGTCTTTAAAATGACAAACAAGGCGAACTCGGGTTTGTAGCTTTGTAAAGAATAATTGTTAGTTACCCGCACAAGATCAGTGGTAATCTTCACTAATACTAGATTTCTTTTTGCTAAAAGATTATGCTAAAAGTGAAAGTGTGGTTTAGCTGTCATATATCACCATTTGAAAACCAAAATTCAACTAAATTGTGGAATTTAACAGCTTGACCTGAAGTTTAACTCATAGAAACCATTTATATCCCAAATTTTTCGTGTATAATTTTGATATACCAATTCATAACCAATGTTTAAATCTTTTAGAGGCAGATGCCTGTCAGGAGTCACCAACGACTGAAAAAGCCCTCTGAAATTGTGAAAATCTTTACGAATATACTACGTAGCACATTCACTCTAAAATTGTAATGCAAATTAATGGACAAATAAATATTGAGCTAAAATTATATCATTCCACAATTGTTTTGCATTCATTTGTTTTGTTAAGCAACAACTTCACAAGAACTATGTTTGTGCGAGTCGGGCTCGATGATTAAATCTGTTCGGTGACACCTTACATACCAACAGTAAGACAATGGAAGCATTACAGGTATATTTATCGATTGTTAAAATGAATAAATATTCGTGTACATTTTTCGTATCATAAAACGCCTATGCAACCACGCATCCCATGTTGCCTGATAGGACTCGACACTATTTTAGTATTTCGACAGTTAAAGCTTAAGATGGTCCACTTAGATTAAGATACATTTCTTTAATATAATCAAACATAAAATTATTCAGATACTAGTACATGTTGAATTATATATGTTTAAATAATTCACCAATAGATACCAATAGCCATAATCAGGAGTCCAACTGGTCAACTGTTTGGTATAGTCTTTAACTTTTATCTAGTAAGCATGTCTCCTAGGCTGTTGTGTCTGCTATACATAACTATTGGTCAACATTGAATACTTGCCCACAGTCTTAGTCAAACTGCAATAAATCCTAATCTTTCATGATACCTTTTTACGTATATATGGGTTATATTTAGTTATTAAAACTAAAGGAATACTGTGGATTCATTGATATTCGTTGGAAACCAATTTTCATAGATTTCATGGGCACTGGGAACAACGAATTTAAGTGTTCAACGAATCACAAATTTTGTAAAGGGATGTATGCAAACTTTGCCAAAGCCACGACATTGAATATCCACGAAAATGCAAGTTTTCCTCAATCCACGAAAATTGGTACCAACGAAAATAAATGAATCCAAAGTATATTCTTTTCTTTAAAGTTTCTGTGCTGCAATATTTCAGTAGGATCACTAAATAAAGCATCTGTAATACTAGTTTCATTTATTTTGACATTATTCAATTGAATTAAATTAAATCTCGAACTCGCTCATTTTTTATGCTTGGTCAATGCGTGGGAGATCTAACAAGATCCCATTACATTTCGCGTCAGAGGTCAAAATTTGAATAAGGTCACAACCTTTTTCTGACGCAGCGACCAAGCATAAAAAAATGAGCGAGTGCGGAGCTTTAATTTTAATTAGATTTGGCGTTATCATTACCCCGATCAAAATTTGTTAGATTTGTATTAATTTGTTATGGTCACTTGTTGTTTCTGTTCTGCAATATTGCTTCACCTTTAATAAATCCGCGTAAAACATGATGTGAGTGACAGCTATTTCAATGCAAATACAGAAAATTTGTTTCTTTCAAATGTATTTCAAGGTCATGAATGACATATGTTGTACAAATTTGACCTTTAGTTACAAAAACATCTATGAATAGATAAATAAAATTTGATGGTTGAAGGATTGTAATTGTTTGCCAGACGAAAAAATCTTTAATTTCATCTGATGTTACATCATATATTATAAATCCATCGTATATGCCATGATATTTCGTCTTAATGTTGATGCAGAAATTATTTGATTTATTATTTCAAACATTAGTATGCCACAGATTTCCGGTTAAGGGACTGCCGCCAATTGCCGTACCTATTATTTGTTTTATATTTTCCCATCAAATTCAAAATTGTTATTTATAAAGAGTTTCAGTCAAAAGATGTATTAATATGTTGACCGGTGGAGCATAGACTTTGAATGTCAATTTGGGTTGCTTAACAAATTTTGTCAATATATAACGCAACAATAATACTGTCATACAAGTTTGAGGTTTTCAAGCTATAAAACCATGTTTAACCCACTATTTTCTTTAGAAAATGATTGTTCCAAGTTAAGAATATGACAGTTGTGTTTCACTCGTTCCGTTGATTGATAAGGTTTTAAAATTTCTCACTGATTATAATGAAAACTAAAAGTATAAATAAACTGAATATATATATTTGAGCGCTTAATATAATATATATTGCGCACAAATTAATATTTTGTGTATTCGATATAAAAATATTGTGGACTTAAATTAATAGGTTGTTGGCTACATATAAATGTATTGTGCGCACGCATTCATATAGATTTAAAAAATAAGAAGAGTTTACATGTGGTAGTGCTGTCTACTGTCTCCAGTTATGAGAAATTCATAAGTCATAATCGATTTTAAAAGGTTTAATTTTGACATGAGGTTAGATTACAAGAAAATTAACTCACTTATCGCAAAATAGCATCAATTATGTATAGTTTTTAATCGACGCCTGAAACGATATTCAGGAATCTTTGTTTTATTCTTTGTTTGAAAACACTATGCCCTAAATAAAGATTTCGTTGCATTCATCAAAGAAGAAACATTTGGATTGCATTAATACATTTCCGCCTTATGGAAAATATACATTATTTCAGTCTTAGATGCATGATTTTTTATTAGTTGTTTTGGCTTTGAACTACCTGTCAGTAACTGAAAGTACTCGCAGATCTGTACTTGGTGTCTTTTGATGTGGGGATGTATAAGTACCCTGGCACGTCCTCTCTGTTTTTGTTAGATGTATTTCTATGTGTATCCATCTGGTGAGTTAAGCCTTTTTCAACTTATTTTTATAGTTCGTTCTAATGTTGTACTGTTACACCACTGTCCCAGGTTAGGGGAGGTTGGGATCCCGTTTACATGTTAACCCCGCCACATTCTGTATGTATGTGCCTGTCCCCAGTCAGGAGCCTGTAATTCAGTGGTTGTCGTTTGTTTCTGTGTTACATATTTGTTTTCAACTGTATGCATTATCTCCTTTAAGCTTGACAAAGATATCACACCTACTTTGGTAATTCTAAAAACTATTGCTTCGTTAATTCAAGTTAAATGATACATACAAATTATATGTGATAAAGAAGGTGAAAAGAAGCAATACTCCAGCATGAAGCTGAACGATGTTCGTTGTTTCAGAGTAGAAGTTGCCATTGGGGTAGTATTAAGGACAAGGGATGCTGAACGGGCATGAACCTCTACAGCACATAGTGAGCTTTGAGCACCATTGTGTAAAGCCTCTGCAGCAAACACTGGGCTTTCGGCATCATTTACGACTCCTTTCAAGATCCACATGTCTTTCTCTAAATATAATATAAACGGTCAAAACAGTGACCTTTACATTCCTGCTTTCAACATGCATATGTAGTTATATTTTAGTTGCATCCAAAATGCCTATATGTAAATCTAAGAAAATGTGCTATGATTGCCTATCTGTATCTGTAAAAGAAAAGTCTATCACTATTTCTATATATAAACCATGTGCATTCTTTGAAAAAAACATCCGTACGGCCTTCAACAATGAGCAAAACTCATACCGTATAGTAAGTTATAAAAGGCTCCGAAATGTCAAATGTAAAACAATAAAACCAGAAAACTAACAGCCTGATTTACGTACAGACAAATAAACGAAAAACAAATATATTATACAGCAACAAACGACAACCACTGAATCACTGGCTCCTGACCTGGGACAAGCACTTACAGAATGTGGCGGGGTTAACATGTTTGCTGGCGCCAATTCTTCCCTTAACCTGGGACATTGCTGTAACAGTTCGACATAGGAACAAGCTATAAAAACAGCTGAATAGGGTTTATCTCATCAGATCGATACAAAGCACATAAAGACACATAGTACAGATCTGATAGTACTCGTAAATTATAGGTATATTGTAGAACCGTGAATATGTATAGAGCTCCCTCATTGTTGATTTTACTTATCATTAACATTTCCAAGAGGTACAAATTCCCCAAAATAATCTATTGGCCCTGAATTCCTCCTAGATATTTCTTATCAAAACAAGTCTTTTGAATTATTTTCTATTCAATGAGAACTTCAGGTGTGAGAGCGTTTATGCTTGTCGGATGGATAGGTATGAAAATTTCTTTATCCCTGCTTCCCTGCGATTCGGCGGAGTACATGTACAATTAAAGTTTAGATGCTATGACTTACTTGTATGACTTTCAATTGCTTAAACTTGGTAGTTATTCAATTTTAAAGATGGGTTGTGTAGGTTGGTATTTATAAATGAAAATATTTTCAATTCATATTTTGGGTAAACAATTTTGACAGTAAAATTTTGATGATCCTTTGCTACACGAGATATTTCTAGTTTTTCCTGTATCGCCGAAGACGAAATCAGGTATGGTAACCGCTCGATTGCGTCCGCCTTGGCCGTATGCCCGTCCGTCTGTCTGTCTTCTCTCTCTCTCTCTCTCTCTCTCTGTCTGTGTGTAACATTTCTAACACTAATCACAGTCATACAAGGACAATTTTCGTCAGACTTTCCATGGCTCCTATTCAAGGGAATGATTTTATATGTGGTCTACCGCTTGATAAAGTTGAGTTGTAGTAAGTTAGCAATATTTACATCTGCCGTGCAACAACTTCCTGTTTGTGGATAGTAGGAAATTTTACAACACTCATTGTTCAAGGAAAATTCTCGTCAAAGTTTTCTTGCCTTCAGTGATAGGGAATGATCAGTTATGCCTGACAATGAGTATACATGCAACGTCAATCAATTACATGCAGCGATGCAGGTCCAGACCGGGTATTGGTCTTGTTATTAGTTAGAATTTCACCAACAAATATAAGTGTTGAACTAAGCTTATTTATTTTGTTGTCATACTTACCAGTCTGTTTTTTTTTTTGCGTCCTTGACACTTTGTTTATGAGTAAAATGATTTATTGCTAATTTGTGTATAAACATAATTTGTTTTAGTAAGAAGTTTATACTAAATCTTCTTCTTCTTCTTTTCTTCTTCTACTTCTATTATAATACACATACAAACAAAGGTTGAGGGCTTATATGATGTATAGTATTTTGAAGAGAAAAAAAAAAAAAAAAGACCAAATGACATGTGACATGGATGTTTGATGATGAATTACTTTTGACATACAATGGCAAATTAAAAGCATTTTCCTAACAATACATATTAAAATTATATGAAAAGACTCTCCCGCCGAGTCGGACTTCAAAAGTGATAGTTCACGCTCTCAAACCTGGCATAAAACATCGATTATTGTATAAGGGTAAAAGCTCAAATTGGAATGTGCGAGTTGTGAAAAGTATGGTTTTGAAATCGTACACATTTTCTTTGTAGTCATGTTTGAAATGACAACTGACTTAGGGTCCTTATCCAATGTTTGAAATTCGTTACTTGTGTTCTACATATTAATGGATTGTTGCATTTTATTAAATCAAAACTACTTTTACTGTTGTTCTTGTTAGAGAATATGTTAGATACGGAGGCCACACAGGGACAAATTAAAAATAAGATTAATCCGTGATCTCGGATTCCCAATCCGTAATCCAAGCTGATTCCCAATACGTTTGTTAATCCTTTACCTCGGTTTCATAATCTGTTATCTCGATGTAACAGTCCGTTATCTCCAAAACCAATCCTTTATCTCGAAAATAGGTTCAGGTATATTAAACCAATTAATCAGAGATATATTCAAAACCGCCATGACTAGACCTATCAAGTGCGCCTCTTTTTCTTCTACTGGAGAACATGCACCTCCGCTAAATCATAAATTTCGTGAGTTATAAAGAGTTTATATAAGTCTCAATTCAGTATTCTTAAAGGAAAGAAACAAAGAACTTTTGTAGGAATCGGACTTAAGACTACAGTGGCATAATTGATCGAAAACACAAAAGTAGCGATTTTTGTTATATATGTTGTTTACTTTTCAATTCAATTCAATTCAAATCTTTATTGGCATTACACCATATATTTATAGCATGTGACACAACATAACAAAATAAAATAAACAATATCAACAAGATCATTAATATACATAATAAAAGTTAATATTTTCAAGTCCCTGTCCTCAGTTCTATAGACTGTTTTAAAGAGGATCCGAGCTCATTTACCTGAATGTGTGATCTTGGGTTGAGTATATATGTAATTTTATCTATATCATTTAAATCTGTAAAGTGCATATTCTCATTTATCAAAATAAACTTTTCAATTATTACTGTTACTATCACAATATAAAAACAAATGAATTTCATCTTCAATTTTATTTGCAGTTTTTCCATAATATTTTTCTTTTGGTATTTTACGATATCTTCCTTTTCCATTAATAAATTGTGGTCACTTACTCTAAATTTTGTTATCAGTTTTCTAAATTCAAATTTTGAGCAAGTTAACTATTTTCTTCTGTATTATTTAGTTTTACATGTTTATAAATAGTGAGTTTGCTGTTATCCTTTCTATCTGATATTTTATCATTTACTAGCTTTTATTTTAATTTTGAAATTTTGATTTTATTTGTTCTCTTATAGTTTTTAGTTATCTTATGTGAGGAATATTTCTTCAAAGTGTCCAAATCCATACCCGTTTCTTGTAATACATGTTTTACATATGAAAACCAAAATTAAATTCCCAAAGAGTCCAAGTTTTAGACAAAACAAAGATTCTTCCACAAAAGGATTAATTTCATCAGAATATAATCCAATAAGATACAATATAAATTGAAATTTAATATTTAGTTCCAGGGAAGTATCCCAGATCAGCTCTTGCACCTAAATTTGATGAACATTTTCTAATACCCAGTATGTATTTACAAAACTGTAGTTGTAACTTTTCTAAAGGTGTTTTATCAATGAAATAAAAGGGACCAATTGTTTTCCTGAGTTATTTGCTCTTTTTGGATCTAAAAAGATGTTATATAGGAATCCAAAATGTTACTTCTGAATTATATAAAGCTATAGATTTAACTAATGAATCAAAGAGATTATTTGCGACTTTAACTGGTATATTATTCAATGAACTAGTATATGACATCATAAAATAGAGAACTTTTAAGCTTTTTTTGTTAGATCTATAGTACTGTGAGGAAAATTTCCATTATTTTTAATCAAAATTCCTAAAATTTATATTCATTTGTGTCTGATATTGGAATATCTTTGTATGTTACAAATGAATGAATGAAAGAATGAATGAATGAATGAATGAATGAATGAATGAATGAATGAATGAATGAATAAATGAATGAATATATACTTTATTGCAATAAGCATTATATATGCTATAGCAACGAAAACATATTTACAACATGACAAATAATAAACAGCAGAGACCAATATATAAAAACATTATAAAAAAATTAACATTAAGTAACAATATGTGATCTGATTGACCACGCAGATTTTATGTAATTACACAGTTTCTTTATATGACGTCTAAAACAGACGTTAATTTAAATAAATACTGTAATTTAGTAATGTTTGGCCAAGAACAATAGAACTTTGGCAAATATTTAGGCCTAATTGATCTATAGGCAGGGCATACTAATGAAAAGTGGTATTCGTTTTCATCGCACTGCATATTACAACATTTGCATAAACGTATTTCTCTAGTCATTTCAGTCTATCTTCTTGTTTCAATGTTCAGCTTTAGTGTACTTCTACGCAATTTAGTTAAAAGTGAGAATTATAAGTAATTATAACAGTAATCTAAATAATATTCAAACTTAAATTGTAACTTTATATTCTTATAAATACTAAGTGTTTCGCTCCTTTCTACAGATGCCAACCAGCTTTGTATATACTGATCTTTAATTCTATTCTTAATGATATCAATAGATTCAATAATATGTATGTCTGATTGTTGATACCATATATAATTTAGACCACTATCAAATAATAAGTCACGTACATTAGAAGGCCAGTTTTTTTTGCCATTTTGGCATCTTCAAGTAACAATTTATAAACATCATAAACAATTGGTGTTTTTTCGTTAACATATTCAACCAGTATTTAAAAATTCTAAATTTTCTCATAACATGCATGGGAAAATGGCCCAATTCTCCATATAAGAAACAATTGGGCAAAGTTTTGCCAACTTTTAAAATGTATAGACAGAAATGATTGTGAATAATCTCAACCTCTTTACCTCGATTGAAACCCCATATTTCCAAAGCATAATTAAGAACAGACGCCACCATACTGTCAAATAGATCAAGTTGTTTCTTCTTTGACAAGTACAAATCTTTGACTGAGTTTAGCAATGACGATAAAGCTCGTGAGCTCTGTTGAAACACACGTTTCTGGGTCTGTACGAATTTTCCATTAAAATAAAACATCATACCAAGATATATATAAGAATTAACTATGTGTAGCTCTTTATTGTCGTAGAAAAAACGGACACTTATTAATTGCCATCCATTTCTCAATACAACAATTTTCGTTTTACCAGTATTTACTCCAATGTTCCGCTTATTACAATAGTTTATAATTTATCCAAAAGTTCTTGCAATAATTCTGATTTTTTACCCAGAATTCATCCGCAAAAAAATAAGATATATCGAAATATTATTCACGGTAAAGGCATCATTCTGCATATCAATATGTATGTCCTCAATTAAGTCATTGATGAAGAATTAAAACAAAAGAGGCAACAAGGGTTCCCTTGTTTTACCCCAATTAAATTATCAAACGATTCGGATAAAATACCACTAGATCTAACACGCATTTTAACAGAAGAATAGACAGATTTCACAACAGTTACAAATTTGGAGCTAACTCCACTTTTAAGGAGCTTATACATCATAATTCTTTGATCAAGCTTGTCAAACGCTTTACGAAAATCTACGAATGAACAGTACAGTTTTTGCTTTTGTTGAAGAGTATTAGTGATAATTCCATGTAACACAAATATTGCATCTATAGTAGATCGTCCGGGTCTGAAGCCAAATTGATTGTTGATAAATTTTTCTTCTTCCTTTGACCACGACAATAAACGGTTGGTTAAAATAGTAGTGAATAGTTTGGATAAAATTAAAACTATTGGTCTATAGTTGTTTGGATCTGATAAATCACCAGTTTTAGGAACAGCTACTAAACACTCTGTCCAGTGATCAGGATATATTCCAGATGAAAAAATAAAGTTAAACAAAATTTTCAAAATAAGATCGGACAACAAGATAACATCTCACTAATTATACCATCATTTCCAGCACTCTTTCCTGACTTCATTTTATGTATTGCGGCTTTAATTTCTTCCTCAGATATTTCAATGTCTAGGTCATTTAAATACAAAATTTCAAAAACAGAATTGCTCACAAGATTTAAAACTTCGTCACACAACTCCGGTGGGTTATCTCCAAGAATAGATTCAAAGTGTTTTAACATTAATAGATTGTCTTTTTTACAACCAGTGTTTCTTTTATTATTATGAACCGCGGACCAGAATTTTCTAGGCTCTGTTTTCGCCACGTTACACAGAATTTCGCCTGTTTGCCGCTTGTAATTGAACTTTGCGTTACGTTTCACCTTGTTATAACTGTTCTTTTCAGTTACATACATGTCTATTTGTCTCTGTAGGTGTCTAAAGAAGAAGTTGCGAGCTCGATGGAACTGATCACGGGCAGATGCAAACTTTACATCAAACCAATCATTGTCCGGTCTATCTGTATTTGTTGTATCTCGTATCAGAATCGAACGACCGAAAACTTTAAAAGCATCGTTATACAAAATTTTTGACATATCACTCACTGCACTATTCATATCATCCGCGTTCGAAATGGTACTCACTAATGATGTTAAATTTTCTGTTTGCTCTTGTATACTCTCAACAAAATCATTTTTTTTCTATTGTCCCGTTTTAAAATATCATGAGTCTTAGAGTATAAGTTTTTTTGGCTAGCATCTGCTAAAACGAGTTAAAAAAATAACAGTGCATGGTCGGAATATTCGTTTAATTCTAAAACATCAAAATCCAATAATAGTTTGTAATCATCTGGTGATAGGAGTAAACAGTCATTTACACTTCTACCTTTCGATGTGTAAAATGTAAATTTCCTGTCCCGGTCTTTTCCTAATCTGCCGTTCGCCACCGTTAGGCATGTATTGAAACACAACTGTAGTAGCTTTCGACCGTATACATTGGTTGTACTATCTAGTGAATGACGTTTCGGAATTATAGGGAAACACATCTATCTAAATTATCATTTTCTAAAATGTCATCACCTATGCGGCTATTTTCAATGTGTTCAAAACTAGAAACATATCTATCTAAATTATCATTTTCTAAATACCTTGTTCCAATTTTATTATCTCTGTTCAGAATGAAATATTTAACAAAGCCATCAATTTCTAAATAATTGTCATCTTTAAACCAAGTTTCACATAAAACAAAATGCCATATTTGTTTACTAGGTTCAAAAAGTGTTATCTTCAAAACCGAATTTCAGTCCATAAATGTTCTATGAAAGACAATTTAAGTTATTAAATTGTTCCCTGCTTTCTTTCTATTGTGTATATTCTTTGCCTCCGACAAAGATCTGATCTCTGACAAAATATGCTTTGATGTTTTTCTGTCTCAGCTCTTTCAGTAGTGGAAGTTTTTCACGACGACGGTTTTGTATTTCAAAAGGAAGTTGTTCAGAAATTCCGAAGTTTGTGTCTTTTAGTTGTTTGGCATTCTTTTTTACTAAATCACGCATATACGGTGTCTGAAATTTAACGAGAATTGGTCTAACTTTCTCACTCTTTTTCCCTATATGATATGCTTCGTTTAATCTTAAGTTCGTTTCCGGTTCAGCGATTTTCAAACATTCTACGCAAAACCGAATAACAACATCTGAACAATTTTCACAATCATCTTCAGGAATGTTATAAAATATCAGGTTGTTTCTCATCGAATTCCAATGCACGTCAACAAGTTTCCCTTTTAATTGGTCATTGTTTTCTTTAGCTCACCGACAGTATCACTAATTTTTCTTCGATCGAATCCATACTGACTTTGTTCGAATTTAATTGTTTTGTCAATTTATCAATTTCACGTTTAAATTCAGAAAGAGAGTTTTTCTGGGAATCGAATTCGTCACTCATTAACTGTGTGCTTTTTCAACTTGATCGAGTTTACATGTGCTATGTTGATAATGAGGCTGTGCAAGTGGAGATATCTATTGTATAGGCATATGCATAGGCATAGACGTAGACATAGACGGGACCATCATTCCAGGGTTTGGAGTCGAACAAGTCTGCTGATTTGGGATCGGAAACATGTTTCTGGGACTAGGGCAATGAAAGTTATCTTGTGAAAATGTTTCTTGATTCATATTGTATTTTGAGTAGTATTAGCGGGTTTGTTTACATTTGTTATGTCAACTAAAGATTCACCGTTACCAATATTTTTGTTCTTCTTTTTGATTTTTCTTCGAACGTTTCTGTTCCTCTAGATCATTGGAAACACTATTGGCACTTTTGTCACTTGCGTTTGTCCTTTTAACGCCTTTTCCAGGCATTTTACATACAAAATTTCATATTTTCATCGGACAATAAAATATCCAGCCGTTCAGCATAAGTCACATGATCATTAACTGATTAAAAGATTAAATGAGTGAGCTGTTTTGGAACAGCTTTGCTTTATAATCATAGTTAAAGTTTTATTTCCAATTTGCACTCAATTGCCAATTATCACAAAAACACTTAAATTGTTTAAACTATTTTGTAATTCCTCTTTCGTTTCAGATATTAATAGAAGATCATCTGCAAATAGAAGAGAGTTAATATTTGAAGAAACCAATGATACTGGATCTGAATTTCTGTTATCTAACTCTTAGATTACATCATTTATAAAATATTAAATAATGTTGGACTCAATTTATCCCTTTGTTTTACCCTCTTGAAATATTAAGATATTTTGAAAATTGACTTTTATATTTAATTGAAGATTCTGTTTTATTATATTGCTCTTTTATAAAACTGAAACATTGATTTCCACACCTGTTTTCACTAGTTCATACAAAAGACGTATTCTCCGCACAGAATCAAAAGCTTTACGAAGGTCGACGGTCGACAAAACAAATATATAACCTCTTTTTCTTTGTATGTATTTATTTATTAATTAAAGATTTTAATACACAAATGCTGTCAGATGTCCGATGGTTTTCTCGGAAACCAAACTGATTTTCACTGAGTTGCCTGTCTATAATTTTATTAAATATGTTATTAAAAATTGCATTAGATATCTTTGGAAGACAACTAATTAAAGAAATACCTCTGTAATTGTTGGGATCATTCAGGTCTCCTGATTTGTGAAGAGCTATCATGAAAGATTTTGTCCATGTATTTGGATATTTACCTTGAGTCATGTCAATGAAAGTATCCTAGGATATGTCCTAAGATATGTCTTAGGACACTATTTAGGATGGCCTTAGGACGTGCCTGAGACATGTCTTAGGATGTAAAACAAAGCTATCTTAGGACAATCCTTTCTACGATAGTCCTAGGACCATCCTAACACATTTATTTAATTAATAAAAATATGTAGAGAATAAAATGAAATTTATTTTTATGTATTTCAGTATATATGTAAAGGGCGGGAGGTAGCATCTTTTATGGAAAAAAAAACGCAAAATAAAGTTTTAACGTAATACTAATAGATACATGATTAAATACTATTAAAATGATAAATAAATTTCATACAACAATTAAACTAAATTGTCACAAAACTTTGTTAGAGGCTATTATCGTGCTGCAATTTAAGCTATATAAACTAGTTTTGTCCTTAGGTCCACTCGATTTCATTACATGTATTGAATCAGCCTTTTAGTAAGAAAAGAAGTCCATTTTTTTCTGAAACCGAAATTCAAATGTTTTCCAAATTGCAATTAAAGTTATACCATTTGGTCAGGTGCAAACAATGTTGCTAATATTGATAGAATTTTTAAGCTTCAAAAAGGGCAAAGAGAATTATTTTAAATGAGCGTAATAATATGACATCGTCAGACATATTTTTGGATAGCTGCGAATGATGCATAATTTTAAAAGACATGGGATAGTATATACACAAAGATATTTTTTCAAATACTGACTGAAGGCCATATTTTTAAATTTTATTTCGAGTTAGGACATTGTAACTTTTAGGACTACCCTGAGACCATCCTAAGACACCTATGTATATATCCTAACTTTTGGACCAAATTTAGTACATACTTTAACTTAGAAGACTTTCGTTAACCTGACTTAGGACTAAGACGTGTCCTAAGACCATACTAAGACACGTCCTAGTCATAAGACAGCTTCGTTGACACGGCCCCTGTTTTCAAAATAAGATTGAAAAGTTTAAGAAATGACTTTCCTATCACTGGATATGTATATTTAATAATTTAATTTAAAATTCTGTCTGGTCCTGCTGATTTTCCAGTTTTACAACCCTATAAAACTACAAATTAAAGAAGCATTCAACTCTTATAATAACATTTTATGCTACAACCATGAAATAACGAATGATATATATGTGTTTTCATTTTCCCCGTTGCATTGATGTGACATTGTCATTGTAGGCAAGTTGCGTTTATGAATGTTGCATTATCTTTGAAAAACAATCTAATCTTGGAATGCCTCACATTGGTGTCCGTCAATAAAAGTACGTACAAAATGAATAATTAAATACACATGTTATGTAGTTATTTGATAAAAATATGGAGACAGTTCAGAGAATTAGAATATCTATATAAATAATCATAAATTATGAGATACACCAGTTGTTTTACCACATGAAGTACTTCACAATGGCATTGTCAATATAGTACTTCATTGTAACACTATCAAAGTTAACTTACCAAAATGTATGCGTTGGTTGTAGTTGGTGTTATCGAGAAGAATTTTGGTTCACAGACACGGCTACATAAACCTTTTCTCTTTCAATGACTGGTATTCGGGAATTTTAGTATTATGACTAAAACGTGCGTACTGAAACTCGGGTACAAACTCATCTACATGTGTTTAATATTAGTCTTATCTCTTTAACTATCTAATAGGTTTCATGCTTTTAACATGCCAGTATATATCGAATGTCTTAATAACGTTATAAGATAAAGTAATAGGACATCTGTTTTATTACTGACATGCAGATAAGAACGTGTTCTATTCAGAAGTCAAGTCGTGGTCTGATAACTAATCAAACAACTATGATAACAAGAGGCTCTCAAGAGCCTGAATCGCTCACCTATAATTCATTGCTTAAATCTTTCATCAATGATTATTTTGCTTTTCAATATATATCAATGAGTGGCTTAAAATGCCATTTAAATGTTCTTTGTATCTGTCATATTTTCTTCAAAAGCAAAAAATGCATTTTATCCTATGTTCCATTTTAGCCATAGTGGCTATGTTTCTTGACGTACAAGGAAATAAAATCAGAAATTCATACTAGATACTCTGAAACTCATTCAGCCCAAGATTGGCTGAAATTGATTCAACAGTTTCAAAGGAGAAGAGTTTTTAAAGTAAGCAAATTAGATGAACAAATTGTAAAAATTGTCTTTAAAGGGCAATAACTCCTTAAAGGGTCAATTGACAATTTTGGTCATATAAAACTTATTTGTACATCTTACTTTGCTGAACATTTTGCTGTTTACAGTTTATCTTAATCTATAATAATATTCAAGATAATAACCGAAAACTGCAAAATTTTCTTAAAATTACCAATTTAGTGGCAGCAACCCAACAAAGGTTTGTTAGATTCATCTGAAAATTTCAGGACCTTTTCAATGAACATTTTACCCCATGTCAGATTTGCTCTAAATGTTTTAGAGATATAAACCAAAACTGCATTTTACCCCTATGTTCTATTTTTAGCCATGGCGGCCATGTTTTTGACGAAACAGAAAATAAAACACAAACTTTATTCTAGATACCCTAAGAATCATTCAGCTATAGTTTGGTTGGAATTGGTTCAGGAGTTTCAGAGGAAAAGATGTTTAAAATAGTTTACACCGGACGGACGACGACGGACGCCAAGTGATGGCAAAAGCTCATATTTCCTTTGGAAAGGTGAGCTAAAAGAAAGATACACCATCATCAACAAATATACCTGTCTATGAAAAAAAAAAAAAAAAAAAACAACAGAAAATTGTTTAACACGCCAAATAAGAAGAATCGTATTTAAAAAGAAAACCCAAATCCATACTTTGTGGGATCTAATGTAGAATTGTCACATTGCAATCACACCTGTTTTAAAAGAAGCCAATAACTTTTACATGTTCCGTGGTAGAAGGGCTTTAGCATTTCTTTAACATTTTGTTCTTTAGTGAGAGAAATAAAATTGTTGATAGGTAAACAATTATCAAATATATTTTCATTTAGTTTTTATTTGATTTTACATTCAAGGTCGAAGCAAGAATTGTTTTCCATCCCATTGCAAGTTGTACAGTTAACATAGTCTATCCCTTCTAGGACTTTATATTGGCGACCCTTCGCTATTTCTGGATTATGGTCACTTATTCTAAGTTTATTGAAGTATTTTCAATTTCTTTTAGAGAAGTCACTAGAAGATGAATAAAATTCTCTATTCTGGCAATGTTTTCATTTTTGTATAGAGTAACAGTTTAGTATCTTTATCATAACTAGGTAAATCAAAGACTGAAAAAAAAAAAAATGAAATGTTTCAGAGACATTCTTTCTAATTCGGCTCTGACTCCTATGTTTAAGGCTGTTTTCCTAATGGCTGTTTTTTAACATAAATTATTGTGAACCGTTTCGAATTGAGTTTAAGGAAATTTAATCAAAGGTTATGAAAGAATCAGTTTACGCTGGCAATATAATCATGCATGTTTGTTATGATATATCAAGGTGTTACGTTATCATGGTTATGTAGAACTGGTTTTAATTGATCAATTTTGCACATTATAGATACATGACATGTCAATGTGCGTGGCGTTTTTCTCAAATTGTTTGCACCTCGTACAAATGGAGCCTATCCAATTAAGCCGAAATGTATCTTATTAACCAAGGAAAGGGAGCCGACTCGAGTCGATAACAAGTTTAGTATTTGTGCAGTTGCTCGCCCTTGTTCAGCTAGGGTGTAATTAATGATGTTCTTTCTTTCGAATAAATCCTCCTATGTGTAGCCGTTCATACAACAGAAAACACATGTAAAATTCTATAGCCGAAGTTTCACAAAACACACACTAATAATCTATTGTGATCGAATTTATGGATTAGTTTAACAAAAGGCGGCTCTAGTTATTAAAGTAAATAAGTTAAAGTTTGAATATATTAAGCCGGACGATTTTCGTTGGCATGTTTAATAACAGATTAATTAAATTTATTCTGTAAAGAAATATAGCAAATTAATAAATTAAAATAGAATATTATTTCCTTTCCTTTCAATTATATTTTATTTAATTCAAGAGTTAAATTTTGTCACAGTTTAAAATTTACTATATTTGTAAAACAGATATTTCATCTAATTTTTAATGGGTTAATTTGAAACATTACATTTGGTTAAATGCAAGATATTTAGTATTACACTTTTGATAAATTTACTTTTAAGATGGGTTGAATTGAAAAGTTATAATTTGTTAAATTTTGGATTTATTTTTTTTTTACAATAACAATAAATCTACTATTATAATGGGTTTAATTGAATAGATATATTTATTTTAATTTTAGATTTATTTGTGAATTAAACAGACAATAAATCTATCTTTAAAAAACGTTTAATTGAACAGTTATATTTGTTTTCCTCAAAATTTATTTGTGTATTAAACATACAATAAATCTGCCTTTATATGTTGCATTTCTGTAAATATCTACAATGCAATTTCCCATAGAAACTCCTTTTACGGCTAAAACTGTACCACTTTTACCAAGAAGTTTTGAAAAAAATTATATCTTACAATAGAAAGTGCATATGGAGTACTATTTTTACAAAGGTCACAAAATATAGGGCTGTGCTGCATATTTTCAACGTTTATATGCCCCGAACTTCTAAGAGTTTCAACTTACACTAAGCATCTTTACTACCCCTACCTTGACTGTAGGGTTCCCACAGATTTCAATTTGACCAAAATGCATATGCATATTTACTGGTAACCTTCCCAAGTTATGTCTCTACGAGATAAAACATAGTGATCAAATCTGGGAACCAGTACGTAAACAGAATTAATTATCTATGAATATTATATATCTCCCAAAAGAGGCGTGGTTTGAGAAACAGCTGTATTTACAAAGTGCAACCTATAACAGATTTAATTGAAAAAGTATTTTTGTATAAATTGTTTATTTATTTTGTATCAAATAGGCAATACGTTTACTTTTACGAGTGGTTTAATTGAACATATATATTTGGTCAAATTTCAGATTTATTTTGTATTTAACATATAATAAATCTACTTTTACGAGTGAGTGGTATAATTAGACATTTATATTTTCTTAAATTTAAAATCTATTTTGTATTAAACATATACTAAATTTACTTTTACGACAGGTTTAACTGAAAACTTAAAATTGATTAAATCGTTCACAAAATATCAATAAAATTTAACTTAAATTTAAGACTGTAAGTTTAATTAGATTTAATAAATTATTAGACTTGATTAAATGCATCATTTCATGCAGTGTAACCAATCAAATTTTGACCCCTTTTTTCCTGTGTACAAGCTTTAGTAACCATGTAACCTCAAGTTTCCAAAAATATTCTATGGAAACACCAAATATAAAAATAGTGCTTTGAAACACTCAAGATATATGTTTATGACTCAGACATTTTAATACGATGAAATGTAGGACTAATTTCCTACAACTGTCAAATTCAAGGAAAATTATTTTACAACCCTTTTCGTATGCAAC